>CAAKHC010004229.1:45472-61435 GCA_901007825.1 Macroramphosus scolopax | reverse complement strand
AAGACCAGGAGGGTTATGACCTGGGTGGTTAAGACCAGGAGGGTTAAGACCAGGAGGGTTAAGACCAGGAAGGTTATGACCTGGGTGGTTAAGACCAGGCTTAAGTCTGGCTGGTTGGTGCAACTGGCCCCTGGAGCAGAGAGCGTCCTGGGTGTGCACCTTGGCAGTGGCGTGGTTGAGCATCTCCTGCCAGGTTGGGTCCATGGTGTTCCTGTCGGCCAGGAGGCCCTGCTCCGCCACGTACACCATCTCTCTGGCAGCAGTGTGCATGGACACGGCCCTCTCATACCTCAGTGCTGCTTTCTGGGTCTCCTGTTGTGCCTGAAGGAACAAACAGTAGCGGCTCACTGAAACAACTTGTTGCATCAATAAGGAAATAAATACAGTTCATATAAAAACACTTTTTTTTTTCACTGAAAGCCAATAAAGTCATGATGACTTTTCAGTGGTTGTTAAATTTGACATAATTACAGCTGGGCAACGTTGTCGCATCTCTCTAATGTCGATCCCTGAGGCTTCAAATCCCCTAAATATACTTTAAAATGATTACATGTAAAAGGAAGCTTGTGCTATTTCTCCTTTCCAAAGCTTTTTCATGTAGTTTTAGTACTGTTACAATATTTATGTGTATCTTTAGTGTCTTAAGTGAAATCCCCCGACGTTAATGTTGTTCATCCTGAACAGAGTCACTGACGACGTGCAGCTCAGTGTGTTCGCTCAAAGTTAGGAGAGAGGTCAAGGTTAGTTAAGCCACATGGGGAGACTGGTGACATGTCTGCAGGAGAACGCAGAAGGAGGGAGAACACCAGGTGGCTCAATATACAAACCCCCCCCACACACACACAGTTAGAAGCTTTACATAGTCATTAAGGTTTCATTAAGGACAAATCATTCAATCTCAGCAGTTGATTACAGCTGTGGAAGACAAAACATGTGCATTACTATCGCTGTACTGCATTTACACAAGTACAGACAGGAGCCGGTGATAAATGTGTGCTTCAGAAAACACAATTAAGATCTGTAAATGGACATAATAGTGTGTCTGTAAATTTTCCGGATCACAAATGCCAGACAACATGTGAATAAGTCAATAACTCAAACTGTGTTCATTATTCTGCTATTTGCATTTGACAGACTTGTAAATTATATCTCCTGCAAATGATCCTGATCAGAGCTTTATTCATGTTGAATCCATAATGAAGCATATTCATAAAAAACATCTCTAACCATGATGTGACTGGTTCAGTTTATATATCTTAGCAGGATTATGTGATGTGACTCGGGTTCCCTACGAGCCCAGAGAAGAACCCTGCATCTGGAACCATATATGGTTTCATTGTATATAAAAGAAGGACAGACGATTGGTCCTGAGACAGGAGGATGATGTCCAAGCTGTCCTCTCTGTTGGACAACACGTCCCACCCCCTACAGGTCACTCTAACATCCCTGGACAGCTGGTTCAGTGACAGGCTGATTCACCCTCGGGTCTTTCCTCCCTGCAGCAGTCAGACTCTTTAATCAGAACTGTTCCCATTGAACACACAAGGACTCACTGTCTTCATTTCAATACTGGGTTGTGCTGTAAATGTGCACTTACATGCCAATGTGCAATAACTGACTCACTCTTCTTTTCTTACCCCAATGTGTGTGTGCTGTACAAGGTGCAAACTTTACATACCATAACTTATGTGCAATAACTTGCATACAAAACGTATGTGCAATAATCTATGTGCAATTCCACAAACGTACTTACTTATTCATTGTCTACTTATTACTTCATTTGTTTACTTATTACTTGTTTTTTTTGGTAAATGCTCTTTAATGTGTGCACTGTCTCTTTGCTACTGTAATACGTAAATTTCTCCGTCGTGAGACGAATAAAGGTTTTCTGATTCTGATTTCTGATTCTGATTAACCTTTGATTACATTGTGGTAAGAATGATGGCAGACTGATGAGCAGACTTCGAGCCAAGCTGTAATAAACTAGAATTACCCTCTGAATACTAAAGTAAAGTAAAGTAATCAACTACATTGATCCTGGGATTAACTCTTCCAATGCTGTTTTGTATGAAACCTAAGTTTCAGACACGTTCTCAGTTATGGTTCATTTATACTAGTTTGGGTCACATGATCATCCACAAAGTACCAATACAAGTTATGTCGCCCATATTCAAATTCATGCACACTGCAGACTTTTATGTAGCTACAAAGACACACACACCTCTTTGGCAAGTCTGCGGGCTTCGTAGTAAGGCCTCGCTTTCTCAATGCAGGCACCCAGCTGGGAGCCCTGAGCATTCAGCTTCCGGGCTGAATCTGTGAGGATCCTCCTGTAGCTGGACCTGGCGTCCTGAATTGAGCACAAACATGACAACTATGCTAAATCACATGCACTGTCACCACACTGTAAAAGCTAGAGTAACCGTTGGTAACAGCAGGTAGAAGTACTCTGACTGTGACATAAACAACTTTCTCACATCCAGCTGAAGCTCCAGCTTGTTTATCTCATCACTGGCTTGGTTGAGATGCTCCAGCTCCTCCTGGTTACACAGGGAAACATGTATGAATTATACTGAATGTTAGATAGGAGAAGAGAAGCTGCAGATTCTCTAAAAAAAAAGGCAATTATAAATTGTTCAGCTGCAAGTTATTTCAATCCTGAGATGCTTGAGCCAGCCTGGGTACCACTCAGTGGTAGGAGACTGGTGCAATACATGCCCGTGTGTATTTCCCCTTCATAAAGTAAATCAGTTGAATTTAATAAGAAGAAACTTGAGGTTTCGTGTGAAAACAACAGAGCCTAACGTTTCACGCACCAACCGAGCAAAAACAGAATTTCAACTTCATGCCTGAATTCTTGGGTCCAATTCCTCCTCGTATTTGCCAGCATCCTCTTCCTCTGCGGTTTTAATTCGTTCACCAGCATCTCCACCATGTTCAAAGGCAGCTTTCACATCCCTCACTGGTACTGCTTCGTCTCCTCCTCTCTGCCTCAACATCACGGCGGTCCCGTCCCCGCCTTTCGCCTCTTCCCCCGGGGTCTCCTCCCGCAGGTCGGTCGGTTTAGGATACCCCGCGCCGGCCGCCTTTTCACGCGGGGTCCCAGGCTCCATTTGCGGCCTGTCGTTCGGCTCCCGTTTATATCGTGTTTGCTTCCCCAGACAAGTAGACACCTGCTCGCATGCTGCTTTAAAATTACTACTATGAGAAAATATATTTAACTGACCATGTCACGCTGTGTCCTCCATCTTTAGAGGTACTTTGCTATCGCTAGCTAACTACAACACTGCGTGCTTTCTCAGCCGGGCTGCACGTGTCACCTAAACATCCACTCTTCCTCACTGGTTTGTTTTTTTTTCTGCTCACAACCATTGCAATTGTGTTTATTTGGGGTTTATCTGAGAAGTTCATTTAATAATTTGAAACGTGTACATTAACAATGCTGTTATACTATAGGCAGGGGCGTTTCAATCATTTAACCCCCAACACACACACACACACACACACACACACCCACACAGACAGAAGTTCAGACAACATGTCATGACAATAATACAAATTTCTTAAATTTATTTTACCTTAAATTTCCAGTTCCAAATAAGCTTACAGTGCCACAGGACACACATTTACCTTTTTGTTTTTGATTTTTGAAAAGTCCTAAATAAAAAGTTTTGTTTTTTTTAACTTTAAATGGAACAAAAACCATCACACAATCAATTTAGGAAGGTGAATCCTGTTTTTGCGATTATTGTAAAGGACCCGTTTGTACAATGAGACCTAACAGTTTAATTCCCCTGCGATCAAGAACTTGGCAACAGTGGCAAAAAGAAAAACAGGAAGAAACCTTGAGCAGAACCAAACTCAGTACAGGCGGCCACCTACCTCGAAGGGTTGGATTGTGAGAGTAAAGCAGATAGACACAGGAAGAGAGAGCGTGAATACATTGGTGAAAGGCTGAACGAACATGGACAGAATATCCTAATACAAATCCACACTACCTTGTTAATGTATTCATAGGAAATCTAATCAGTGTGATCTAAAAATCACATGATGATTCAAACAAGAGGAAAAATGGACAGAGGCGTATGTTTTTTTCGTGTCAACATTTAATCCAAAATACATGAAAGCCAACCTTTTATGAAACATACAAAATAAACTTATCTTCGCCACTGTCCCTAGCAGAGCTGACAGCAGTAGACATTAGTGCAGTCAGAGTACCAGCTTCATCACGATGTCCTCTGGTTATGTGTGAGACTTCTGCCGTTTCCAGAACCTTTTGACCTCGCTGTGTCCCTGCTGCGTCACCACCATCACCCTCTGAGACACATCCTGCCACACCAGACAATCCAGACCCTGCACCACCACGACAAACCCATTAAAGAGGAACAAAGGTAATCCACAAGGACTTGTTGATGATGTCATTAAATAGCGTTCGAACAGCAGTGAGTTTGATGGAGAGGATCATGGGAGGATTCTCCAGAGCTTTTGTTGAAGGCAAGCAACTTGTGTTTACATAATGACATCGATAACACCTACTGGAATAACAGGAGCATCTTCATTATAAAAAAACATGTCTAAAAGAAGATCACAGTTACTCTGCCCAACTCTGGCCATAATTTAGATTCATTCTGTAGAAGTAACTGGTGCGGAGTTCAAACACAAACATGAGTAAAATGTGAGTTCAGTGTTCTTGTATTCATATTGAAAATAAAAACTAGGCAGAAGTGAACCATAATTTCATTCCCTCGAATGAAAGAAAGGGGCCTTATAAAAAACAATTAGAATGTCCATAATAATCAAATGTGTGTGGACAGGAGGGTCCGTACATGTGTGGATGTCACAATTAATATTGTTTCAAATTTCAGAAACACATATTGCTGTTGTGGTCCACTGTGTTCACCTGTGCAATAGCAGAATTAAGAATGTAAAAAAAACAGAGATAAGTGGAAGCAAAACATGCAGGAAGATAATTTATTAATTCAAATATGTATTTGTATAAAATAATATTTAGTCTCACAGTAGTATATTCGTCATGTATAGGGATAGGAAACATAATCCAACCTGAGCTCTGTCTCGGAGCACCTCAAAGTCGGCCTGGGAGAGGAACTGGTTGTAGAGCACTCCTGCAAGGGACGCATAAATCAATCTCTCAATTACAGAACACAGCAGCAACTTTACACTATCAGCAGAGTGAGGCAAGTGTCTGTCAGTCAAGACCTTCAGATCAGTTCCAAACAGCTCTACAGAGGCCTCAGCCTCCACTGCAGCTGGCTGTTAGGCTTCCTTCCTGTTACCTGATTCTATATTCCTTCACACTGTTGGACTGTAAGACCATCACCTACATCACAGACTGTAAGACCATCACCTACATCACAGACTGTAAGACCATCACCTACATCACAGACTGTAAGACCATCACCTACATCACAGACTGTAAGACCATCACCTACATCACAGACTGTAAGACCATCACCTACATCACTGACTGTAAGACCATCACCACTCACCCTCTGTGAACTGCAGTCGATCTCTCTCCAGCTCCCACAGTCTGATATTATCTGTTATGGTTGGCGGCAGCACCGGCGTCTGAAGAACAGATGCGGGAGGAAGAAAGAGCTCAACTCCAACAGTTATAGACATGCGGTCAAGAGTCAAAAGAATCGGTGGCTCTCATTTACCTGCAGGAGCATGACAGGACTGGCTCTGGTCCTCAGAAAGTGGATAATCTGAGGAGGGGAAAAGAAATCAGAGATCAGTTACATATCTCAAGTCATGAACACCTTTGTTGGTCCAACAGTTGAGGATTAAATTATCATCTATCTAACTAACTATAAAAGTCATCAAGGCATACAGTTAAGATTGACTGACATACTGTTTGAAACAGGAGGCTGCGGTCCATCAGGACCAGAACCTCACGCCACAAGAACAGATTCTGCCCCTCTGCTACCGATCAATAAGACACAGGACCCTCACAAATAAATAAACAAACCAGCAGTTCTTCCCTGATTCTTGTCTTTGTGTTACTGGCATTCAGTAATCTAGTTGAAGAATCATGATATGTTGAACTCTCTGTAACATCGTGAGGTGTGTTGAGGGATGATTTGTAGACTGAGTATAGTTCGGCCAGGATTTATGATTTAGAGAAGATTCAGGGACCGGAAGGTTCCATGGTGGGTATTCAGCAGAGCTCAGCAACAGGTGTGTTGCAAATGAAATGTGATCTGACAATGAACGTTTGTGGCTAATAAAGGAACAGAACTACTAGCATACACAACTGTAGCTTTGTGTAGCTTCGCACTAAAAACCTGGAAGGTTTCCAAATCCATAATATTTCATTGGTAGTCCATTCTAATAAGGTGTTGAGAGCCTGATGTCCTGTCGCTCCATGGTTGTAACGCACTAATCTCCCTCTGTCCCCTCTACCCCTGCAGGGTGTGCAGTATGTGAGTACCTGTTGTGCTGTGATGCCGTTGGCGATGGCCTGCTGCACCGACTCCCTTGTGACCTGAGCCACCACTACGTTGGGGAAGCGATACAACATCTCACTGAAGAGAGCCACCAGAGCGATCTGAAGCTCTGAGTCTAGAGGGAACACAGGCAGTACAGGTAGTACAGTCAGAACAGGTAGTACAGGCAGTACAGGTAGTACAGTCAGTACAGGTAGTACAGTCAGAACAGGTAGTACAGTCAGTACAGGTAGTACAGTACAGGTAGTACAGGCAGTACAGGTAGTACAGTCAGAACAGGTAGTACAGGCAGTACAGGTAGTACAGTCAGTACAGGTAGTACAGTCAGAACAGGTAGTACAGGCAGTACAGGTAGTACAGGCAGTACAGGTAGTACAGGCAGTACAGTACAGGCAGTACAGGTAGTACAAGCAGTACAGGCAGTACAGGCAGTACAGGTAGTACAGGCAGTACAGGTAGTACAGTCAGTACAGTCAGTACAGGTAGTACAGTCAGAACAGGTAGTACAGGCAGTACAGGTAGTACAGTCAGTACAGGTAGTACAGGCAGTACAGGCAGTACAGGCAGTAGTCAGTACAGGTAGTACAGGCAGTAGTCAGTACAGGTAGTACAGGCAGTACAGGTAGTACAGGCAGTAGTCAGTACAGGTAGTACAGGCAGTACAGGTAGTACAGGCAGTAGTCAGTACAGGTAGTACAGGCAGTACAGGTAGTACAGGCAGTAGTCAGTACAGGTAGTACAGGCAGTAATCAGTAGTGAGTACAGTCAGTACAGGTAGTACAGGTAGTACAGGTAGTACAGGCAATACAGGCAGTACAGTCAGTACAGGTAGTACAGGCAGTAGTCAGTAGTGAGTACAGGCAGTACAGTCAGTACAGTCAGTACAGGCAGTACAGGCAGTACAGGTAGTACAGGTAGTACAGGTAGTACAGGCAGTACAGGCAGTACAGGCAGTACAGGCAGTACAGTCAGAACAGGTAGTACAGGCAGTACAGGTAGTACAGGCAGTACAGGTAGTACAGGTAGTACAGTCAGAACAGGTAGTACAGTCAGTACAGGTAGTACAGTCAGAACAGGTAGTACAGTCAGTACAGGTAGTACAGTCAGTACAGGTAGTACAGTCAGTACAGGTAGTACAGGTAGTACAGGCAGTACAGTCAGTACAGGCAGTAGTCAGTACAGGTAGTACAAGTAGTACAGGTAGTACAGGTAGTACAGGCAGTACAGGTAGTACAGGTAGTACAGGCAGTACAGGCCCTGTGAGCTGATAATAATAATCATTATAGCTCTTCAAAAGGAGCAAGGTGAAGCATAGAAAGCTTCCAGTGTTCAGACATACTTGTGTAGGCGTAGAGACGATAATTGGTCTCTACCACGATGAAGCCTGAGTCTCCAGTACCAGGAATTGAGCCCAAGTTAGAGGAGGAGCTGGTGACTCCTGCAGCCAGAGTGATGGCCAGTCTGGTGGGGTAGTATCGCCTTGACTTCCTCTGACAACAGGAGAGAAGAATCTGTTTCTAACTGTTTGGTTCCGTTTCAAATACATCATCTAAATGGAGTAAGAGACAGTCAGCTGGACGTGATCATAACCCTGTGTGTGGGACAAAATGTACTATTGTGAGTGTATTCTAAATGCAAAAGGTGGCTGTATGTATAAATCTATTATGAACTAAAATCAGCTGATCCATCATATTTGTGGGTCTGTCTCATGTAAGAATTGACTGATCTAATTGTAGTGAAGATTTGACACATAGATCTTATTATAGACATTATTAATCATCAGTATAAAGAGTGATGATGCCGAATACATCTGAATTAAATTCAAAACATACATCTTAGTCTGTATAATAGTTAGAATACTGTGTTGTATATCAATACCAATGTTAATCTGAGAGACTCCATTCTTATGTAAACCTGATGTTTCTTTTTACCTCCACATGAATTGTGATTTCATGTTGCAGCAGTGATGCAGGTGCATCTTGGGGCAGTACTGTTTCACTGGAGCAGTGACCCAGCTTCCTCATGGGGATCATCACAGTCCCTTCACATCTAAGGATATGACACTGTAACGATGTGCTGTTTTAACAATGATTTACCTTCCTCTGGAAAACCAGTCCAAACTCTCGGAGGTGCTGCAGGAAGGCGAGTAATGACTCACTCATGCCCTCCACTGAGTAATCCTGAGGCACAACAAAGGAAAATACCGCTAAGCAGAGATTTCAAAACCTCAGACCACTGCATTATGATACTTGTTGTTTTTCAGGACACACACACGCACACCAGGCTGAGAAACAAACAAGACTCGGTACTCACTCTGCCCAACGTCGAGAAACTGAGCTGGAATAAGAATGATAAGATCTCCACCAGGTCCATCCCTCTGGTCTGCAACACAAGTCATATGACATACGTATATGGTAACACACACATATATAGAAACATCATAGAGCCAAGTTTCAAACAATCGCCAACACAAACAAAAAAGGCAGGTCACCAATATAGACTAGATAATTAATGGTAGGAAACATGGGGGGGGGGGATCACCTGCAACAGCCCACATAATGAATTTAGTTTAATGTTAATATTACGTATTAAATGTACTTTAACAATTAGGAGATTTTGCATTACATTTTACAGGCTTTTATTTCAGAGCTCTTCAGACTTTTCCTCTGCAGTCTCGTCCCGTCTTTCCAGGAGCGTGACTGAGTGAATATATTCAAACGGGTCTAATCAGAGGAAGAATTAACTCTGATTGGGTCGGCTAGAAATAAAGTTTCATTTTCTACATTACTTGGAAATGATTGGTAATTAAGTGTGAAAGAAAAAAAGGTTTAGACTAATTTACCTGCTGCTATTTAAGCATCAGTAACACAATCCTGCAGCTTTACAGCAGGTTACGTCTAGTTAGGCTGACTTTGTCCTCCACTTGTATTCAGTCCACACCTGGAATGATCAGGCTTACACAAACCATTAGCCAGAGTCTGGTGCAGAGCAGAAAGACTGGAACTGGATCAATGTGACCCAGATATCTACAAGGCTTTTTATCCCAGCCAGTCCCTGCAGCCACTCATGTCACTGTAGAGCCCTCGATGCCTGAAGATCTGCTAATCAGAGTAATGACAGGCGATACAGTCTCTTCATCCTCAAGAGCTAGTTATTAAAGCCTGGCAGGTCAAAGTAGATGATATACAAGTACCTGTGCAGTTTTAAGGTACTGCAGGGTAAAGTACCACAGCTGAGAGGCTGTGTCCAGCAGGAGGAACTGGAAACCAGCTGAGGTGATGTAGGGGGCCTCCCCTGACTCACTGATAGACAGAGAAGATGACATCACTTATATAATAGGACATTTTCATGCATTTTGTGGGTCATACTTCACGGACCCACATTCATCACCAGATTCATCAACGCTCACATGTTGTTTTTCCTTCCTGATCTTCCTTGTGATCGATTGGCCTCTGGACAATTTCTATCTCTGGATTTCTCATAGTTGTGCATTGAGTGACCTGGAGGATTGAGTCATCAGGGATGTCCTGTAGATAATGCATGAAGCTCAATGTTTGACTCTTTTGTGGTGCATTAGCATTTCGAAGACGCCTCTGTGAACCCTCCTGTGTATTACTGGTTTATGTAGTTAACTATCTGGTCTGAACCATGTTGTCAGAGAGAAACGGAGGCATTTAAATACCCAGCTGTTTTACATATTGACCGTTTTCTAAAACTCGACACTGAACTGATGTTCAATCATAGCTTAGCGTTAGTCGCAGTGAAGTGGACGGGCGGCTACTTTTCAAGCCTTTTGTTTCCATATCAGTGAATGTTCAACCATGGTTGTAACACCACAATGCCTTAACCATGTTTACATTCTCCTCCATTGACCCAGTGAGCATTTTATTCCTTCATGCTGTTAATGATTGTCTGCACAGCACAGTTGTAAATAATGTATTCTATATCTTTTTTTCTTAAAGACTGTGTCTTTTTCTTAAGGATGATTTAACAAGAACAGTTTGCCCGGTGTATTTCAGACGTCCGTCTTTCTTTTGTTGCAATAGAATTCCATTAAAATCAATGCATCAAGGAGTTTTTCTCGTCTTCGTTTCTTTTTCAAGCGTGAATGAGAGACATAATAAAAATAAAAACTGCTTCCTATTATTTAACTTTAAAATACTGTGTTCAAGGAACTAGAAAGGTGCTATTTTGTGATTAACATCTTTCCGTGTCGTCATTTATACTAACAAGTTAGGAAGGCAAGGGAAATGAAATATTATCACAAACTGATGTGCGCATGTTTACGGCTTCTTTGTTCCACAAATGTCGGTAGAACAGGCGGCCTTAACAAGTCTTTCATGAACATTCATCTGCCACTTAAACCTTTTTATCATCACTTTAGCAATGTTTGGGGGGCAGGAGCCTGCTGCTGCTTTATTCTTGAATCCAGGAAATCTCCCCTCAGAAATGAAGGAAGTGGCACATGTATCACCGACGTCACGCTCATGCCTAGATCTCACTTACTGTGTAAACAAAGTATATGCTGAACCAAAACCACAGGAGCTAAAGACCAATATGACTTAGTAGAACTCATCAGTCAACTTCATCCTCAAAAAAATGTACTGTTGGAAACCACGGAAGATAAAGCAGAAGTCCTACCTTGGCGTCGTCCGTCCACATCATTCTAACACATAACATTTTTGATAAGAAGCTTTTGTGCAGAGGTCAAATACATTAGCCTACCTTCTCATGAGGCCTGCTTGAATCAGCAGCTGAGCCAGGTCCTGACTGACAGCGGCACTGGGGGAACCCACCATGAAGTGCAAAATGACCTCCCAGCGCTCCATGGCGTAGTGGTCCAGACTCTCGATGTCCCGGGCGTGTCGGTCCGGCCCGAGCGAGCTGCCTTCATCAGCCCAGGCTTTGCCCCTTTGCATGGACACAGCAGTGGAAGCTTTTAGGGACACTCAGAAAATGTTTTGTTATCACATATGAAACTGGTATATTCTTAAAACGAAACAGATGTTGTTGATGCATTTACATAGAAAAGCTATTATTTCTCTTCACATAACAGTAATGACACACAGCTTGTCTGTCAATCAATAACTGATCATCACTGAATGTTTCCAAAGGGAAGTTTCCTTGAAATCATTCTCACATGAGGCTGACGAGAAGCTCAAGTTAATATGGCCAACATGTTGGCGATGAGTAGCCCAGAAACATCTGGAGCTGTGTTTGTGTCCATCTGGTGAATAAGTCTGATACTCAAACAAACTACAGAGAGAAACATTCGTCCTCTGTGGAAGACAAACTCTCCGTAGATTCATCATTACAATAATCATCTTTAACATTACACATTTATTTATAGACAAAAGCTGAGTGCAGGATTATAATTAAGTATTTAATTTCATATAGTTGATCGCTTGCATTTCTTGTTTATATGTTTAGATCTTCCTGTTTCCATCTCGAAGTGCTCCCACTTGTTACTTTCAGTTTGTGAGAATATAAAAAACACAAGTCATAACTTTTTCTCTAAATCTTCGGAAAATATCCTTAAAAAAAGACCCGTGTCAAATCACACAGATTTAAGCAAATATAGAAGCAAATGTCTGTGTGAAGTTGCAAGAACTCACCAACATGGCTGAGTGGGCAGTTTTAGGATTGGTGATATTGCTGTACGAGTTACCTGTTATTGATATGTTTCACCTTTGTTTACTACTGTAGCCAACCAGACTCTCAGTGGAATCATCACTGACATGAAGATATGCACACAGTAGCTAGATATTCATTGTGTCATGAGCACTTTCTAGAAACAGAGTGAGAGAGAAGAGTGATACAGTCATGTGGTAAAACACTGTGTTGACAGGAAGTAGACCTACCCGCCGAGCAGTGATATCCTTAGGTTGTCTTTGAACACTGGATTTAAAATGTATCCCTGCAGACCCCCCTGCAGCTGCTGACTGTGCCAAAGGCGGAGTCCCGCCAGCACTGACACGCATTCATCATGATCCCTGCCGGGGGAAGCCAGAGGCAAAAATATATATGAACTGAACATCTCTGTTGGATGTGCACTCCCTTCTTTCTCTTTCTCTCTCTTAGATTGAACAGGTGATAAAAATACAGTTTTACTTTCACCTGTATGAAGTTTAAGATGGATTCAACCGTGTCAGTACACACAAACATGCACAGATCTGACTTTAAATCTGGTGGATTCATCAACACCAGTAATGCAGATCGACAGTAACAGAATTATTGATGGTGCTGAATGATGTAATGATTAGAAGTGTCCTGAAATAAAAAGGGAGTCTGAGTGCAGCACATATGTTGTAATGCTGCTCAGGCTTTCCCACTGATGCTGGTGGCATGTGGCAAGTTGTTACTGCTTTGTACCGCCGCTCCGCAAGAGACTTTGTCCTATAGCAAGATCTGATGAGCCGGCTGACACCTTGCAGGGAGCCTCCACCATCAGTGTGAGATTATCTCTACAGCAGAATATCCTCTTCACAAATTAACCCATTAACCACGATCAGGTGGAAAAGCTTAATGTTTAAATTCTCTCACATCAACTTAGATGTCAAATGTTTGAGTTGCTGAGGAATCACACTGCTGCCAGGTGATCCAAAACCTGGATATTTATATGATAATAATAATTATTATTATACTTTATGTTAACAATAATAATGTTACATCTAATTTATCCAAAACTGTTTTTAGAAAAAACTAGATATGGTCAAAACGGGAAAAGAACAGCTAGTAACAATCTTGGTTTGCTGAATAATAACCCAACCTCATTCACAGATAAAAAAAATGTCTTCTTTTTTACACCACAAATACAGGTTACTGATAAACCAGGAGATCTCTCGGTTTAATTATCACCATATAGAGTCAAGTAGTTATTAAAAGCAAAGTAAAGAAAACAATGAAATAAGTCACCTTATATTATATTATAATAAGTACAAATTTGTTGAGAATTCTACGAGTTGACCTTCCTCTCTGTGTGGTCCTTTTCATAACAATGAACATACTCCCAAACGTTGAATTTCTGTTCCATGCTGGCTGGTTAACTGTGTGAACTGATATTCTTGTTTATTCTTGAAATAATGCAGAAGTGAATCTAATGGCATTTCAGTTGTCTGAGAAACAGACCGATCTGCAAGTTCATGTTTATTTGCTCTTGCACATTGTACATACCTGATGGTTGTGTCGATGTCAGACGATCCACACGTTTGACCCACAAAATCTGATTCATCCCCTCCACACTGAGCGTCAAACTTCATACTTATTTAAACTGCACCTTTGTTTAGAGTTCCAGTATGTCGATCACAGAGTGTCAACTAGCTTCCTTCTGACTGGGCTTGTTTGATTTACTTCAGATGTATTCAGTGAATTGTCATTGAAGAAACTACCTGTGACACAGTAGGTGTTTTTACAGAGCACTAATGCAGATGTAACTTAACTCAGCATCTCAAGAGGGCAAATGAAACAGCTCACCACAGTGACAAAGCTGCTGGACATTATGAAGACAAGAAAAGATAAGTGACTCACTTTTGACCGTCTTTCTTCACCCACAGGGCGACTGCTGCCTGCGGAAGAGGCTGCTCTAGGAACAGCATACGCATCACATAGTTCTTGGCCAGAGAGGGAAGCTCCCTGTGGAGTATCAAACACATTTTAAAGGTATTATCTATATCTGGTCTCACCATGATGAAGCTACATGCATATGTGAAAGCCTGCCTACCTGTAGACAGCCAGGCATGTTGCTGGATGGTTGTACAGTCTGTCCAAAATATCTGGACTCAGCTCTCTCAGGTATTCATGCAAATTCTTGCACTGCAGCACGACACGCAACTTCATTGTTTAACTGAAAAATATTAATTCGATTAAATGGTTGCAAACGGGACACACTCCTAGCACATACGACTGTTGGATCCTGTCTACAATTCACCATATCGTTACGGTTATAGTATGACTAACACTTCAAATGTTGGTTGATAGAAATGACTTTCCCTCTAGCATTTTCGAGCAGAAATGTTAAAACAGAATGATGTTAAAATGTGTATTTGTTGCAGAAGCTAATTCCGAACCGATCCGTGCATCAGACATCACTCATAACTAAAGAGGACACTGGTATTCAAAGTTGCTTATAAACAAATGTGTATAAGTGGATTTATTTACCAGGGAAACTAGTATAAAATGCCGATGATCTCCTCCCTGAAAAAATACTTTATAGCACAAAATAACAGCATTGTTGTTGTTCGGACGTGATAACTACACGGTTTTTACTTGACGTACATATTTCCGGGTCATGTGACTAACTAGCGAGTCCTTATTGGTCACATCTTCTTCAGCTATTTCCAATGTCGGTCGTTGTCTTACTTGAAGAGCATTATACTGCCTCCTACTGAACGGGCGAGTTGGAACTTTTCTGTTTGTTACAATCAACCAGATGACTTAAATCCACAGATTTATTCCTCTTCTTTCTCTGGCCGGGTTGTTTATGAAGTCCCCTAGAACTGTATATTAAAATAGTTGGAAATTTGGTGCACTGCTTGGGGTCAGTAATAACACTTTCGGAGCTTATTATAAGGCTGCGCTAAAAACTCTCCCAAGATTTCAGCTGATCCAGACTGCTGGTTCGCGTGTACTGATAAGAACTCAGAAAACAAATTATATTTCTCCTATATCAGCTATTCTGCACTGGCTCCCTCTGAAATTAATAATATATTTTAATCCTTCTTACCCACAAAACCGTTAACTGTAAGGCACTCATATCTCAAGGTTTCTAGAGTTTACATGATTGGAGGCAGAGATTTCACCCGGCCCAGGTGGTTTGTGTTTCATCTTCTCTCTCCACCCACCTCTTGTTCTGACACATCATTAGTATTATTCTCTTTCAACCCAACTGGTCAAGGTAGATGGCCACCCACTTAAGAGTCCAGTGTGCTCAAGGGAGACTTTATTTGTCACAAGTGCTTGCTTATGGGGAAAGTTTGGAGTCTAATAATATTAAGTGTACAGTCTAGACCCGCACTATTTATTGAGTGCCTTGAGATGACATCATAAACATTACTGAATTGACTTGATCGGGTGATTTTAGACAAGGCCAGTGTTATTTACATTTTGGGCTGTTCCCCCTTAGCAACGCGATTAAATGCAAATACAAGTTGTACTGGCTCCATTACTCTTGTTCAGGGGTTAGAGCACTGGTCGTGTAAACCCGAGGTTGTGAGTTCAAATCTCACTGGGTCCTGATGATTTGTTGTTTTGGCCAGCTGTGGTCCAAAGAAAGAGACGGGCCATGGTATCAAAACATCGTTGGTCGGTGATGGAAAAGCACTTTCCCCTCCCTCAACATTCACAGTTGAAGTGCCCTTGAGCAAGGCACCTAACCCCCAACTGGTCCCCAGGCACTGCTCAAGTTGCAAACCCACTATTCCAGTCTGTGTTTGCATGTTCACCTATGGATGGAATATAGGCAGAGAAGAATTTCCCTTGAGGGTTTAATAAAAATATA
>CAAKHC010004229.1:0-40910 GCA_901007825.1 Macroramphosus scolopax | reverse complement strand
CCCCTCCATCCCCTGACTGTCTCCGAGAGCACCTTTAAATGCACAATACATTCATGTGGTTGTCTCTTGTTTTGTTCATCCTTCCTATGTTGTTGTGTATGTTGTGTGTGTTGTGTGTAAGCTACCGGATACCTTGAATTTTCCTCGGGATAAATAAAGTATCTACCTACCTACCTACTGTACCTACCTAGATGTCCGCAGTGATTCAGGTGTCGGTAACAAGGCTTCGCTTACACGGGAAATGTTGTAAATTCCTGTTTCCCCAGATCACACGTTTGTTCCAGCTTCTTTCAGGTTTGTGTTTAGGACTACTGGGCTTTCTTCAGCTTGAAAATAAGAATTACATCAAATCAAATTGTGTCTTGATGTCCATGTTTGGATCAGGTCTTTTGTCCCGTTAGCAACAGCTTAAGAATTTTAGAAGTAGGAAGAGAAATGAGTCAGTTGACAATTTATGAGATCAGTGAGTGTTCAGGACCGAACATCAGTGAGCAGCCAGAGGAGATCGACATCTCAACTCACAGTCAGACCTGGAGTCATTCAAATGCAACTGCATGCAAACCTCTCATCCGTGTGTGTGTGTGTTTCTGCGTGTTTGTGTGTCTGCAGTGGAACAAGAAAGCAATACAGCAGTGGCACAGCTCCCTCTGCAGGGAGACAGCAGGGTTAACAGTTTCTGATGTTTGTCACTGGATAGTTTATACCATGAATGTGTCAGCATGAAAATGTCTAAGACTTTTACACCGTGTGTGAAGTTCTCAGCTCCAAACCCAGGCTGGGTGAGCATGTTGGTGCTCGTCCCAGCTCCACTAACTTTACTAATTTATTCACATACCTAACTGGCTGAAATAAGGCCCAAGATAACTTTCCCCTTTTGGTGTTTTTGTTTCTCAGCAGACGATTTATGGAGCAAATAGTTACACTGCAGATTCATAAGTATTACGTGCTTTGTGAGTATTTCTGGCACCAGCAAGCTTCATTCTAACTTGAGCTGGAATCAAACAACGTTTCTGACGTGGTACACGGCTCTTAACAGAACTGGAATTTTAGCCTCAAACATTTGAATCATCCTTCTGGCATGCAGATAATTTCCCACTTGTGGGGGGTCAACATGTTAATAACTACTTGTACTGTTTGCTCCTCACATAGATGGAGGATCTGAAAACAGCTACCTAACATGTTTGTGAAACAGGAAGCAGGATTACTGCTCCTGACAGGATGTTTTCATCCAGTAACCTTTCACCCTGAAGAGTAACAACTAGCTCCTGCAGCTAGCCTTTTGTACAGTTCTCACATTTTATTAAACATTCAACCGGCATGTGGACACTCACTGTGGGTGCGACCAGAACCCCCTCCTGGAGTCAAAGGCCCCCACTGCCTCATGCTTCGCAGCAGGCTGAGGGAGTAAACCTCCGCTACAGTCTGGAGAACAGTTAACATCAAGATAAATGTCGGAATGAGGTTTCACTTGGATTACACACCTTCAGAGGATGCCGTCAGTGGTGCCTTCAATCCTCCCACGTAAACATCTTGGTTCATCTGTCAGACCACAAGACGACGAGCACTCATGTAAAGAACAGCAGCTAATGACAGATGGACTCCTTCAGCATGTGAACAAATATCAAAATAGTCGCTTTATTTATAACGTATTAAAGTTATAAACACATCAGGCAGTGGTTTTACACATCACCATACAGACATGGGGATCGATCCATCTCGGAGATGATCTCCCAAAGCTTAGTACAGTACAGTGATAATATTTTCTTGAGCCACTCACCAGCCATCTTGTTGCAGAAACAAATAAAAACTAGTAGACAATCATTGGTTCTTCAACAAACCTAAGCTGACCAAACCATAGTTTGGATGTCATGTCATTACAACGGGCCCTGTAGCAGGGCGTCACGGGGAACTGCGGTCAAACTCTTCTTGGCAAACTTGTTAGAACTTCAAGACAGTTAAATTACTTCATAATACATATCTTAGTTTCATCCTTCATGTTGACAGCATCAACCCACACAGTTAGACACCGAGTTCAGTCACCTGTATTGAGCGCTGGGGTGGAAATATGGATTCTTTAACACTTGAGATCCCCGACAATCAATCAATTATTATTCAGAAATGTTGAACATATATAAAAAAAAAAGAAACTGGAATAGAGCAGTTGGAGCAGGAGCTCAGCTTATGAGAGATCCAACAAAGTGTCAGAACATCTGACAGCATCTGAAAACCTAGTTTTGATGTCGTGATGAGAGGAGGAACTTTACAAACACACCCGCTTTAAGCAGACGTTTGGTGTTTGTGTGTGAACGTGAGCAGAGTTTTAATTCTGTTGAGACTTCACAAACACGTTGGATGATGTTGGGGAATATGAACGAGTGAATTTGAAGCAGACTGGGACTTTAACACTGGGACCCTCTGGTTTGAATCATTAGATGAGCGAAGGACAGCACCGCTCATAACTCAAACAGAGCTCCACCCTGGAAC
Source organism: Macroramphosus scolopax (assembly GCA_901007825.1). NCBI lineage: Eukaryota > Metazoa > Chordata > Actinopteri > Syngnathiformes > Centriscidae > Macroramphosus > Macroramphosus scolopax. The sequence continues at coordinate 38,426 of CAAKHC010004229.1, read as the reverse complement.
CGGCTGCACTGCCAAACATCTTGCACTTCTCCTGCACAAGTTATTTGTCAACAAGTATTACTTGATACTTTCCTTGTGGTTGGTTTGAATATTGGAGCCGCTGTGGGTGCAGCAGCCCGAATCCAGGACCATCGTTTTAGTCACTGAGCAGCTCATGAAACTCAATACTGAAGTTAGGCAATCACCTCAGATCTAACGATGGAGAAAAGCCCAAAGCAGTCTTTTACTCACTTCAATAAATTAAACCTTTTTTTGGTCCAACCAAACTGTGTTTCTTGTTATGTTACACCTGGATTTGATTAGTTTATTTACATGGGTCTGTATTTTCCATTGTCTTCCTGTGACCAATTCTGTGAGCCTCTCAGTGACTAAAATGCAAAGCCGGTGCTGGACCAGGACCAGAACCAGGACCAGGACCAGGACCAGGACCAGGACCAGGACCAGGACCAGGACCAGGACCAGGACCAGGACCAGGACCTGGACCTGGACCTGGACCTGGACCTGGACCTGGACGGCTGCAGGGGGTGGAGCAGGTGTCTCTGCTTCCGACATTCTCTATCCCTCTGCTCACTTAGTTTTATTGTCACCTATCAGGACTTATTTGGAGGGCACTTGGTATGACCTTTGCTTCCCAACTAAAACCTTGAAGCTTTCAACGTTCCTTTGCACGCTCTGCTTCTGATTAGTTTTATAGACCCTAAAGTGTGGTGATTCAGAAGAGTTGGATCAATATCAACAGCATCTCTGTGATGATCCCACTGCTGCTGCGTGGCCTCCAGTACATCATCACTGACACTGAAATGTTACACTTCCTGCTGACAATTTGTTTTCTGCTACCAAACATTATGAAGAGCTGCTGCAAATGTCTGTACACTTTACATTTGGCCAGCTATCTAAGGGAGTAAAAAACATCAACAACAACAAAAAGGGCCCAGAAAGCAAGGCACGTTGCCAGTAGCTGTTTTAAAAACAGTATTTATGGGTGGAAATTTCCTTTCAGAAAAATTGAACTCTTTGTGAAGTCCGTCGGCTGCTGATCCTGAATGAGCACCCTATTTTAGAAGCTTCCTGACAAACAGGCCTCGGCCGACACTCCTTGATCTCCCAGCTCCACTGGTGTGCATCCCTGTCTGTGCTGCTCTAATTCCTTCTTGAACCTTTGCGTTGGATAATATTCTTTGGTCTGAGAGGGTGTTCCTCTGAGTAAGGCTCTCTCCCCTCTTCAAAACCATTTACATGGTACACACTGGATCAGTCTCTTAGCTCCAGCTAACGTCGTAGTGTGTCCAGCCCTCTGGGGGAGCCAGAAACACCCTTCGACCGCGGTGAAGGAAGCTGACTACGGCCCTGTAACCTGTACGAGGGACTCCAGATTTCAGGTCATCCATCACCCCTAGATTTCGAGCAAGGATTTTAAAACTGTCCCGGCTGGAGTAATGCACTCGATACGGACCAGCTCCTCTTAAAGTCCCCGACTGCTGCAAGTCCTCGATCTTTACCAGTGGGGCGCTGTAAACCTCTTTGATAAACGTTTCATCATACCTCTCTTTAAGCAGATAAGACAAATCCTGTTTGGTAAAAGGCACAAATTCAGTGTTTAGCTTAATATAGCGTAGATACTGGTCAAAGAATTGACCTAAACTGACACCTTTTCGGCCAAAGGTCATAGTCCGTGAGATTTCGGGCCGAATGCAGGAGCGGTCCTTGCGCTGCTCTGGCTGGCGCATCCAGTCGTCCCAGAACGCAGAGGGCCATTTGGGTTCCAGCTCGTTCCACATCTCCTTCAGCAGCATCCAGCCCAGACCGGGGAAGAAGTCAGTCCTGTAGAGAAGCTCAGCTTTGGATGGATCCACCAAGGCATCTCTGCCATTGTCGTTCCAGGCAGAAACGCACCACAGGCTCGGGTCCGAGCGCAAGATCGGGTACAGGGCTCGGAAATACTCAAAGAAGTCGGGGGCCACCTGAGCAAGAAAGACAGAGACACACATCAATGAGACGCTGCTGCTTCTTCTGGGAGAATAGAAACAGAACAAATGAATTAGTCAAAGGTCAGTTCCCAGCAGATATCTCAGAACCCTGCAGCACACATAGACATCTGACTCCATAGATACACCCCATTACAGCAACAGATGGAACCTGATCTAATCAATTTGATCAATATATAACAATTTAGAATGAACGTTTTATAGACCATCCCAGTGGTCTGGGTGTTTAAGGCGCTGCTCTAATCACAGTATCTCTGGTCCCTTTACTAGGAGCCGTTCCCCGTCTCCGGTCCCTCATGTCCTTTCAGCTGTCCACTATCTGATGATGGAAAGATATACACAAAACAATTTTGCAACACAATCGGGCAAGTTTTTCTAGAGCTCTCAGTAACTTAAAAAAAAATCTGAAAACAAGAGGACAGTTACGTATTGGAAGAAAACCCTGACACTACCCTTTCATGGTCAGAACCGAGGCTGATCTAGAGGTCGGGTCCTCCTTCAAGCTGCTGAATTCAGTGTCTGAATTACTGTAACTTACTAACAGGGGCGTCATGATTTCCATTCTAAGAATCAATCAGAATGCTTTTCTTCTCTCCACCCTGACTGTACATATGTGCATGCAAGCAAAAAAAATAAACCTGATACAGGACACAGCTATTAGTTATGGTGCTTCCACGTAGCCTGCACTCATGAGACACGGAAACGATGGAGCAACTGAACCGAGAGATCCTCCGGCTTCCCTCCGGTCACCAGCGGGGCAACAGTTGACCTTCTCCGTAAATTACGAAAACAATAAGCGTGTGACTGCAGTTTAAAGAAGAGCCATTAGATGGCAGAAGGTACTTTACAACAGCAGCTTGCGTGTACCTGCGTGTACTAGTCTATTATTTCACTACTCAATTGGGAACAAATTCAATTTAACTTCATTCATATGGTGGCAAATCATACTGTCGCGGGGCAAACAGAGCTACATACGCTCTGGTTGTTACATTCTGAAGAAAATACTTTAATATGACCTCATGGCCTGAGTGTGGTAAATCCCCCAAAAAAGTTTGTAAGTATTGTCAATTAGCTTGTACTTCTCATTGAAAAATGTAAATTACAATTATCACTGGGTAAAACCAAACTCCTTTTGATCTGTACAAACCAAGACACCATGGACAGTGGCATAGCTGTCGGTGCTAAACAGGGTTTAAATCTAGAATACAATCAAGATGTGACATTAAAATGAAATAAAAATGCCACAAATCAGTGTGTTTTCCCTGATAAAGCTGCTACAGTGGGTGGTAACGTTAATAGAATAAGTCAGAGGTGTGACTCACCTCCAGATCATCCTCCACGATGACCACAGTGGGTTGGGAGAAAGTGTTGAACACTTGGTTGAGAGCCCAGCGGTAATGTCTGGCAATTTTGTAGTAGCCCTGGAACTTCCTGTGCTCTGGCCGTACTCTGATGTCTGACAGGTCGGGTTGGCTTATGTGCGTCACTTGATGGCCATACGAGCCAATCACCCGAGCTGTTTCAGCGTGGCCGCAGTCCTGGCTGACAATGATTGGAAAGAGTTCGGGAGAGGGTCGGTACTGGATCAGTCTGTCGATGCTCCGCTTTACCGTCACCCTGTCACAAGCGATAACTAAAATAGGGATGACAACTTGTGGGCTTGCAACGGAAGTGGACAATTTATTGTCCTCGACGATATGCTCCTTTATTACAGCAACCTGGTGTTTAGCGTCTGGGGCCGCTGTAGCAACTGACTTCTGTGTATGTTTTACGGTTTGGTCCTTGTCATCCACATCGTCTTTCAGAGGAAGTGGAGGCTGTGGCGCCTGGTGAACGACCTCGACTTTGTCTTGTTTTGTATCATCCGTCTCTCTTTTCCCAACATCTTTCTGCCGAGCCCAAACTGCCCTGTGACTTTCAATCTGCTTCAAGAGCTTTTTCTGGGTTTCAAGCTGAATTTCAACCTCCTCTGCCAGCCGGATCACCTCCCCGGCTAAGTTGACCTGGCTCCCTTTCCCATTGCCCACACCCCACTCCTCATTTCCTCCTGGTTCAGCTCCACCACCTTCTCCGAGGCGGCCGATCGGGGGACGACCCCAAAGGTAAAGTAAAAGCAAAGCATTCCAGGCGACAAACAGAAAAGCACCGCATAATATAAGAGAACCTTTCTTTCGAACCATGGCCCAATGACACTACGAAGGGATAAGGTTGTGGAGAAGGATAAAGGTAAGGATCAAGTGATGGAGCCAGAGGGAGAATCCTAAAGATCCAGGTGGCATTTGAGAGTCATACTGTGGTTTGATGATGTGGGTGACGGGAGGAGGTCTGGCCAATCTATAATTAATTCACACAATCTTACTGTGGAATGCATCAACTCCATGAAATCCCTTAACAGCTGGGCATGAGCCAAGATAGGACTCAGAAGATGAGATGGGGGTTTCAGAAGTGCAAATGAAAACAAAGGGAGAGAGGAGGGTCACTTTGGGTTGAGGGAATGTGACTCCTTCGACGTCAGCCTTCATCCATCATCCTGAAAACAGTGCAGGAAAAACACAATCAGAAAATGAATGCAGTTTATTTGAACATTGAAGTTGAATGATGCCGTTTATATCTGAGCAGAAACAACTGATTCTCAATTACAAAGACAAAAAAACCTTCAGGTTACCAGGCAGATGGAGAGAGCACTGTTATGCCACGTTAGCAAAGGGGATAAATACACAACGAGTGATAGTCACTTTATCTGAGACATCCAGAGGGGCTGACAGGACATCCTGCTGTGATGTTCAGCCTTTAACTGACCAACACGTGTGAACAAATATGTGAAAGTTCAAGAGAGGTTTCCCACTCTTCTTCCATTTCTTGCTGATCGTGAGAAATGTCATAAAAGCCGGTTTCCCCCCTCATAGAACAACAACAGTTAGCTTTAGTGAACACTAATCACTTCTTTTCCTTAAAGTCAAACTACTTGGGAGGCTGTGGTTTGCTTGCATTAGTTTATCTGTTAGCAGGATTAAGGCAAACTAATAGTAGAAGGATTAAAGTGCTTAGACCAACAGAGGGAACAGTGTGCTGTATCTTAACAGACCTCTAGAGCTCAGAGTTCAGGTGTCCTAATGAGAGACATCCTGCAAGCCAATTATTATTATGGATCTAATGAGCTCTATGCCAAAACATAAACATACTGAATATCCACAACTTCCACTGGGACACTAGACTCCGAGATGAACAGACATTTTACAAATAAAGGATCAATAAAAAAGAGAAAGCACAATTATTCATTGTCTACATTGATCATCATCTACAGCCCTGAGTCAAACATAACGGGGAACTCCATAAACAATTATCATAGTATGGACCAATTCTAAATATAGCAAGTTGAATGCGACAGCGATCCTTTTTTTGAAGTTGTGATTAAACTGAACATGTTATTACAAATAATAATAATACATTTATCTTCTGAAACAACAATGAGCCACCCGAACCTGCTTCCAGCTGGATGTGGTTTACACTCCATTTTAATTCTGCACACAAGCTGGCAAACACTCTGCGCAGCAAAATAAACAGAATACCATGTACACACACAGCATAGAACAACAAGCACATATTTCACAACACGGCTTTTTGTGGATGATGGTAGAGTTTCTGATGTACAAACGTTTACCACAAACTGTGTCTTCATCTCGAGTCTTCCAGTGAACATTTTATCCAAAGACTCCTTTTGATATTTACTATTGAGTCTTGGTTTAAATAGGTTTACTTTAAACTGCGTACAGACAGCCCTGTCAATGCTTGACACTTTGTATTATAGTCAAAGTCCAACTTGCCATGAACAAACAAGCTGTGAGCAAATGTTGATGTGCTTGTAAGTTATCAAGTCAAACAAAACAACGACTGAATGTCTATGTGTGTCTGACCGTATAGGTATTCTGATGACAGACGAGAGTTAGGGGAGGATGAAGGAGATCACATTAACTCCACCACAGGACCTCCTCAGCATTAGAAAAGCTTTATCCACTTAGTGCTGATAAATATAGATACACAGTAATCTTGTACATGTTGCTGTTTGACTACAAGGAACAAACGCTCTAATTAGTAATGGACGGCTGGCTGGCTGTGCTCCACTGTTACAGGACAGGACTCATTCGCCTCTCATGACATTGCGATGTCACACTTGTTTGTCTCCACTTTACCATCACCGTACAAAGATCCACCCTTTCACTCTACACCACATTTGTCCCGGCCCTAGAAAAACACAAGATATTTGAAAGCAGTTTTATGGAGAGACAGGTGGTAACATTTAGGCCCGGGGGTTAGTCTGTCCAGGTTGTGGATACAAAACCTATTGCAAGACAGTGCACAGCTGGACCAACACTGGCACTACTTTGATATACTCTTGTTTATTGTTGTCAATGGCAAGAATTAGGCTCTCTGTCATTTTGTTTCTGACATTACAATAATAAATCACATATTACAAGCACTGCTAAAGACACCTACATTAGCAAGTGACCTTACGCCCAAGTGTTCAAAGCCTTTTATCAAAGTACACAGCATCTTACTTTTACTTACTGCCTTACTATAAAACAAATGTAATTGTTTGATATATTTAAGGATTCAGTCAAACATCTATAAGAGTCTGCAGAGGTCTTGTTTCATATCACCTCTTCTGACGATGTGCACAAGTGGTTTCTGTAAGTTGCACCAACCTTCCTGCTATAAACAGAACTCACACCATTATAAATATCTTCTGAAAGTGGTATTATTATAAGATGTATTATTGATAAATGAACAGTTACAGCACCTTAGTTGACATACTTACATGTCTTAGTCAGTCTGCACAATAATCCTAATTAATTTGAAGTAAACTAACGAGGTAATATTAACAATTTATAGACACACACAGACACTCACCGCATCCTGTGTGTATCAGTTAACACACAGGATCGACTAAAACAGAAATGGAAAAAGTATTAAGCAAAAGTAAATAAAGTGTCCGAAATAAGCAAAAAAACTCAGGATCATAAGAAAGCTAGACTTCTAAATATAATTAAACGAGGGGTTGAAATCCAGGAAGGAAGATAAAACTTAAAACTACATGTACCTGTCCTCGGAGAAAGCCCACAGATCTCTCACGTCGACCTTTCAATACTGTAGTAAGTTAAGCTTTGCAGACAAGGAGAGGCTGACTGTGTGAACAGGGAGAATGATGGCCAGTGGGAGGGAACTGTTGCTCTCCACAAACTGTACCAGCTGAAACTCTAGTCTTGTTTAACCCTCTCCTCCCTCCGGCCGGCAGACAACGTGGAGCTGGCTGGTAGGATCAGACAGGAACCAGCACACAGCTAATGGTTAACGTGACTCCACCGTTTGTTAACACAGAATACGATCTACTTTCAACGTTGTAAACATCAGGTCACCCGCGGTGCAGCTGTCCATTCTGACCCTGACCCTAACCCAGCTGTTACGCTTCACATACGTTTTTGAAGCTATTAAGCTAGCTGACACCAAACCACCAGCTAAGTTTACTAAATGAACACTCGGGACATGGTGTAGGTTACGAAAATGCAGCTGGGACATAGTTTGTGTCAGCCGTCTGAGCCATGATTTATGAGAGTCACGGACATATGTGTATAGCAGGCTAAGGCGTTATGCTGACGTGCCTTTAGCCTGCTAAGTTAGCTAACACCGAGCAACAGCGGTGGATGTTTTCTTATTCAGGAGCCGTCCTGACTGACTGGGGATGTGGATGTAGCAGCGGGAGGCAGCCACTCACCTCTCACATGCCGTTCTGAACGAGTCAGTGCGCCTTTCATCTTGAGGGATGATGAGGCTCACATCAAGCTGCAGCACGGGCCGACTAGTTTGCTAGCTAGCTAACGTTAGCTAGTCAAGCCACCCTTGTATTTCCTTCGGTATCACATTCACAGCACATCTCTATGTTGGTACACAGCGGCTCCGATGCTGCCTGCACCTCCACCACTGGTTCCCATTCTCCCCCCGGCTCTCTATCCTGTGCTAGCAGCTGCTACTTGGTGTTCTTCACTGCTGAATGTTACTCGGTCACTGTCTTGTCCTGTATCAACTGAGCCACTACACAGCGAGGAGCATTTTCCTCTGCCCTGATTCAAATTCTCACGCTCCAGCTGAGTCCACCACAGGCTGCCTGCAGCTCTCCGCTGATGTATGATGACGGCATTTTCGCTTGACTACACACAACTACACTTCCGGATTAGTGACTCGGTTGGGACGATATGAGCCGAGCAAAGCCGAAGTCTCACATCGATCTTTCCAGACACAGTATGTAACATAAATCAGTAACGTTAAAGTATATATTAAGAGAGAAATCTATTTGCATGAATTCATTTGGAACTACTTCCCCTTGTACAATATTAACTGTGTATGTTTACTCAAGTACTGCACATAAGTAAGCTGCTGGAGCAACTCTGTTAGGCTACTTTTTCTCATTTCAGAATACTTGCAATTCACAGCCACCGTTACTATTGTTCATTTAACTTGTCTTGGCAGAAAAAGGGTTACAAATAACATTAAACATGGCTCTGCTCTTGATGTTTAAGTGTCCTGGTAAAGTATGAGCGTGTGTCAATGAGCCTGCATCAGGAACAGTATTTAACAGCCAACCTTTTTCTTTACGTCTTTTATTGTCATACTGAGTCATGTCAATACTGGCTTGTGTTAAATTCACATTGTAACCCAATACTTCCCGCCTTTATAAGTCTGACACCTCCGATTAAGATACACTTATATTCAAGTTTAAGGGAAGACACATTCATTATAAATATAAAGATCAATAAGAACATCATTTTTTTTGATTATTAAATGTACAGTTGACAGCAGCGACTGAGGCAGGTGACAACCGTCGGTGATGATTCTATGTTGCGTCTTCTTCATTCTATGAGCTCTTTGCATAAGCAACAGGTCATTAAATGATTGTTAATTTCTTCTCATCACTTGTTGTCTGTGATGTCCAGCAGTCGACAAAGTTACGGTGACCTCCGCTATTTGAAGTTATTCTGTTTTTTGGGTGTCTTGCAGCACCTTCAGCTGATCCTCGATGTTCTTCAGTTCTTGCTGCAAGGCCGACATCTGAACACACGAGGAAGAAACACATCTTCAGTCTTAGGGGTAACACCAACACAGTTAGACAGCCATGTTGTACACACCACACCTCCACCTTCTAGGTAATATTAAATGCATTTGTCAGGCAAACATAATTAGATGATTAATACAGTAAAATAAAGATATAAACCCACTAGAAGTGCACTTGGAGAGCACAGACCTCCACCAAGTTCAACAGCCCATCTTATCAAATCCAACACATTAACAGATGTTATCACTGTTGACTCATGAAGTCACTGAACACAGAACCTCCTTGGCCCAATTCATTTTATAAATTTGAAAAAGCACATTTTGTGTAAATGCATGATTTGCTGCAATAAATAAAAAACAGGGTAAACATTAAGTTATGAAAGATAAAATAATAAACAACAATGAGGCCTGTTGTCATACCAATATCCTAAATAGACCAATTGAAGGTGTAATGTCCCACCTTACTGTCCATCTGCTGTCTGACATGAGCTGGAACCTTGGTCAGGTCTGCTGATCGCACTCTGCTGTGGATCTCCTCCAGTTTGGGGACAAGCTTGTCTCTGCGCTGGGTGAGCTGAGCAACCTGTTTGTCCACGTTCATCCCACTCTGGTAGAAGATATCATTTAATGAATAATGTGTGTTGGAAATAGTCATTGTCTTCACCACCATCAGGAAAAGTAAATACCTCAGCATACTGACGATGCAGGGATCAATAATAAAGGTTTTGTAGGCACAGATCAGCCAAAAATACATTTATACTGCATATGAGAACAACTTAAAGGTGGCAAAGGAAAGGCATTGAAGATGACTACCTGGAGATGAAGGTGTAGCTGACATGTGTGGTCTACCACACTAACAAGGCTGCCTTTAGGTGGAGGAGTGGATGAGACAGAGAGGCCGTCTCCTCCCTGAGGACAGTAGATATGGAGGCTGGAGATTCGGCTTAATATCCAAACAGCAGACTCAAAGTGACGGAGGACCTGAGCCTGACTGGGTGAACACACCACCCACACTGAAACACACCGGCACACCAACAACATGAAACTGATCCTGTTTCACCACATATTCATGATCTGTGTACTTATTTACTTAACAATTGGTAATTGCTCATTTCTTTTTTACTGGTTCCTTCATAGAAGATGACTCACTGGTAGGCTTTTCTTTGGTCATGCCACACTGGGCTCTGAGGGAACGAGCCACTCGGACCACTTCCTGGACCAGGAGGAAATCTCTTTCCTCTTCAGGAAAATGCCAGTTTAGCTGGCAGGATGGAGAGGTAAAGAAAAACAAGAACACGTCAGCTAGAACACATAGAAAGTGGAAAACCAAACTTGAAAGAACATGTTGAACTGTAAAAGTCAGCAGGGCTATTGAAACAAAAGAAGATCTTGTGTGCTTTGCCTGTAAAGTTGACCAGTGTATCACAGCTAATATTGTCACAATGTTCAGTTCTTAACATCACAGGTAAAACACAACACAGGAAGGCATGCAGGGAAGGTTTTGGTCATTTGGGGTGATTTCAATCTTCCCCAGTGTGAAGAATATGGTTCCGTATGGTGTTTGGTGGAGTTACCAGCTGAGAGGAGCGGGGGTACGGCTGGAGACACAGGCTGCTCTGGGCTGCAGCTCCAGCTCTGAATGGCTGGAGTCTCTGCCACAGCTCCTCCGTGAGGAAGGGCATGAATGGGGAGAGGAGGGCAAGAGACACCGACACGCAGTGGTAGAGGACGCTGCTGGCCACCTGCCTCGCTCTGCCGCTGGGCTGTGTGTCAGTGAAGGACGGGGGGAGCCCCACCCCCCCATCCTGCTGGACCAGCACAGGTTTTGAACACTCCTACACACAGAAGATAATGAGATGCGACAATTATATCTCATGTTGGGGAACTACTGTCACCTGAACTTAAACTCTGCTCCTATTCAGGTTCATCTGTTTACATTAATATTTGATACTCTGTGATTGGTTTTCCTTGTTGTCATGAACACATCAGCCTTCCCTTTTTAGACTGAATAATAAGTAGTTTACTGGTAATACAAAGACCCATAACACCAAGCTGTGTTCCTCTCCTCACCATATAGACGTCACACAGGCTGTGGACCCAGAAGGAGTACAAGGCCGATGTGACGGTGTGCAGCTCATATTCTTCAAAGCCCTGCTCACACTGTGCTACTGTGCTGTAGAGTCTGGAGAGGATCCAGCGGTCCATGCTGCTCAGAGGAGACACCTGAAACATTGGAGGTGGAAAATACAAGAAACACTCTCATCTTCTGTCCTGACAGAAATCCCCAGTGGCGCCCATGTTTTTATCTTATTGTTCTGCATATGGGTGTTTGACCCTGCTGTGTGTGTATGCACACTATATATACAGTATATACTGTATATATATAGTGTATATCCCTTTGAATGTGATATTGTGTAAATTTTCTCTTTAAACTTGTCATCTCAGCCCCCACTGATGCCGAGTACAGTGACATCACTCGAGGCATTTTATCACAGCACAAATTATATCGAGTTTAAGATTAGTACACTGGAGTTCCAGTTAGCAAATAACCATGAGATTAATATTAATGGACATTCTGCGGCCAATCAGAGTCGAGTATTCACCCAGTTAATGGGCTGAGTGCGGGGTTACAGTGGCAAACTTTACTGGCATTATAATACAACATACACTTAGTTTTTCTTTCCCTTAAGTTAACAGCAGGTGCATGAGGCCGGATGAACGACTCTGTCTTCCTGTTTTTCACCAAAAAGAGCAATTCAGCAGATTTCTGGCCAAACCTGCCACAGTGACACAAAAACATCTACACTGGGGGGTTTTCTTTGTTTTTGTGTGATGAAATGATTGTTAAAAAAGGACTTCTCATATGTTAATAATTGCACAATAAGATAACGCATGGATAAGCCTAGCCTACCTCCAAAGTACAACAGTACAACTATTATTATAGCTTATCACCAGCAAGAATCTACATTTAAACAAGCTGTGTTCTCTGTCGTACCTCCTCCAGTGGCCCCACTGGAGGTGTGTTGTCACCCAACGCTCCCAGTGTGAATCGGAGCGTCTGCCACATTTTATTACAGAAGTGTCTGCAGCTCAGGACCTGAGAGATCGACAGACTGATGTCTTCTCCTGATGAAGAGGCAGAAAGAAAAGAGTGGAAGACAAAGTGCTGAGATAAACAACCTCACATAACCCCTTCCTCCCGACAGTCCTTCAACACCGGCCCCCAGAGAAGCTCTACCAACAATTACTGCACATTTCTGAAACACAATCTGACCATCGAAGACGTGTGTGAGGAGGTCGACCTCTCTGTTTAACTCCTTATTTGTATTCTTCAAACATCTACTTATATACAAATGCAGATGGGGAGTTATGACGGACTATCTGTTTGCCTTTGGCAGAAAACTTTCACACTTTATTCTGATAACTTTGATTTTGAAAGAGTCACACATTTTGGGAAATGGATGCATTTCAGATGTATGACTTTGTTTCCATCGTGTTCACCTTGTTTGAGGGGTTCCACCTCATCCATACCAACTCTTTAGCCGTCTGCACAATGTCACTGATAATAATAACATCCACACTCCTGCATTGATAAAGTGTGTGGATTCCATCCAGTACAACACACTCTGATGCTGATGCAGGAACACGCCGTGCTCTGACAGGCTGACGGACACTAACTGAACTCCCCTTGCACCACACACTGACTGCAGGCCTTTGGCTCTCAATTAAACCTGCATGAACTGCATGCAGCACAAACAAACATATAACTCAACACTGACATATTGTCACCTCTTAAGATAACGGTTGAATATTTACACTTTACGTGAGAACATTATCATTCATTTAGAGTTGTAATTCTGTCAACTTTGTGCATTTAAGTCCAACATTCGCACCCCTTTACCTCTGTTTTCTAGGTTTGTTTATCATTTGATGCCGAGCTGGTTGTGCAGACTCTGTTTTCCGTATGAGAGTGAACTAAAACAGAGAGGTTGCAGCTGGACAACTACACAAAGAGCTGAAAATGTCTAATAAAGCTTGTCAAAGCCGTGGGGAGCTGCAGAGCCGCTGATATTCCTCTGTAGGTTCATCAGATCCGTGACACTCACTTACATTTGATACAGGGTTATTATCCCGAACCTGCAGAGCACGTTAAGCTATAGATGTGGACAGAGAGACCTTCATGTTGTTCACTGCAGCCTCCAACATTAATCTTAATAAAGTTGCACAACATCCTCCTCAATGTTTCCTGTTCACAGCTCTTCAAACATTCCTTCACTCCGACAATCCTAGTCTGTCTCACATCAAATGAGAAGAGATGAGGGTCACTCACCCTGTATCTTGTGAGAGCAAAGGGCAAATCTCAGAGCGTCAGTCCCGCACTGAGGGATCCCCTTGGGGAAGTCTTTCCTCTGTGGGGAAGCAGATGGAACAGACAGATAAGAGAGGAGGTAATGAGCACGCTCAGTCAGCCGGAAAGAAAAAAAATAAAAGAGAAGCAAGCTGACCTGAGCTTCCATAGCAACCACCTGCTCCCTGAGGTCAAGATTCCCCTCTTTCACTTTCTCTTGAAGCCTCTGAGAGGAAAAGGTTAGTGGAGTTTAGTGGACAAAAGAACAGACTGAACAATAATTGGGCTGTTGTCAACTGTATTGTACATTTCACGACATGACCAGCTCCGCTCTCTGACAGTGATACTCTTCTCACATCCCAGTGATTCCATAAAGTCTTAATGCTGAAGAGGAAAGTTATGAAAGAGTTTTTGGGGCAATCCAGCTGTAATGTAAATATAAGATATTGTAACTTTACACTAAAACACAGATATGTAAAATCTATGTATGTTATGAAACCTGCCGAGTGTTTCGGGGCCGGTCTCATGTTCCAGCGTTCAGCCGGATCCATGAGAACATCCACCGGAAGGTTTGCCTACTTATCTTACATAGTCTATGCTAGCGCCTCATGTTTCACACTCCAACCAATAGGGGGCAGCATATGACCATAAAGTTGGGGTGTCCAACCAAGAAATTAGATTGATGCAAGCAGCTCTTTATTCTTTGGGACAGACATCAGCAGGTCATTGACAGGAACATGTCACCCACCTCCAGAGAGACTCCATGTATCACATCCAAGGGGTCAATGACATTCCCCAGAGATTTACTCATTTTCCTGCCATGTTTGTCCCTCACCAGAGAGTGAAGCAGAACCTGAGAGGCGTGATGGAGACAGGACGGAGAGGCAGAAAGGAAATGGGACAGGCTGAAACTGAGATTTATCAACGGTGTGTTTGGAAATAAACTTCTGTTAAGAGTCTCTACCTGTTTAAAGGGCAGCTGACCGGTCAGCTCTGTACCCAGCATGACCATCCTCGCCACCCAGAAGAAGACGAGGTCGCTGCCAGTCTCCAGGATGGTGTTGGGGTAGAAGCGCTGAAGGTCACTGGTCTGTGGATAGGGAGGGTGTTTTGTGTATTGTACTGGGACAGGTGGGTTTATTGATGAATCTGTGCTGCTGGAAGAAGTGCGGTACCTGCTGAGGCCAGCCCAGCATGGCGAAGGGAAACAACGCAGAGGAGAACCACGTGTCCAGAACATCAGGGTCTGACACAGCCAGCGAGATTAGAAACAGTTCGGAAACAAATCAATACATTTGAATAACTAGCAATTAGATTTAATAATTGATCATTTTACTTTACTTTTTCTCATTTGCAATGATAACAGATTTGTATTTAGGAGAGATCTGTGTGTGTGTGTGTGTGTGTGTGTGTGTGTGTGTGTGTGTGTGCATGCGTGTGTGTGTGTGTTAGTTAGCAGCTCTTCAAACTACAGAATTGTGTTGTTTGCACTCTGCTATCTCTATCCGTCCCTGATCTCGGTGCTTCCTGGTCGGTGTCTCCCTCCATCGCTCCAAATAAAAGTCTGTTCTGTTAGATTAAAGTCGAAGTGCTTTAGGACCAGAATACTTTTGGGCTCACCTTAAAATATACATCAGATATCAATATTAATAGACATCTCTGCTTCATGCATTCTAAAACCCCTGATGACCTCATTGTTGAAGCCGGATCAGCCCTCAGCAGGTTCCGTGGTACCGATCTGAACTATAACACGATGCTACAGTCGAAGCAGCAGCAGACGTTGGAGCAGGTGCAGCTGTAATCTCAGTTGAAGACACTGGAGGCCCTTTTCAAAGCAAGTGAAGTGAATTAAATAAATCATGTCTGAGTTCCATTTCTTCCCTTTACTGGCACACTTGAACCCATCGTCGGTGTTATGAGCAACACCTGAGCTCTTCCCACTATGACCAATAAGAATGAACAACCTTTCAGAGGCTAAACGAGCTGCTCCCCTTCTGACTGAGTGTGTTCATGTGCAGTAGGTAAGTCGGATCGTTCGGTCACCCTGAGTCAAACTGATGTCCTCTGGCTTCACTCCGTATTTGGCAGCAGCTCTCTGTCGGGCCTCGTCCTCCTTCCTTCCCCAGACCCACATGTCCTACCACAAACAACACACACTACAACTTACAACACAGTCTGAGACACGCTGACTTCTATACCCATATATTCATTTATCATGTCACACCAGTGTTATGCTTAGAAATGTCCACAGGTCCAACCTCTTGTCTGCCAGTAGAATTAGGAAGCTGTACTCTGTATGCAGGGATCTGATGACCCCACCAAAGCTGCCTGGAAATGCACCAATCACTGTGAAGCGAACAGAGATACATTGTTGACAACCCAAACGATGAAACAAGGACTCGTTCATCATCAGAATGGTGTCACATCACCCCACTATCAACAACACACAACGCCGTTGTTCATCTTCACACGAATGTTCAAATTGATGACCTCTGTCGGAGGTGAAGTTCAGGCCCGTCTACCTGATGTTGGACAGCCAGTTCTTCCATGTCTTGGTGTAGAAGTGAGGAATGATTTCCAGCTGACCGTCCGCCACAGCCTGACAGTGAAAGAACGAGTCGCACATGAGTGTTTAAGGAATTGTTCAAGGATGAGAGGACATCACTGCCGTGCTGGAAGCATGTCACAGCCACAGACTCCACTCACCTGTATAGCTTTGTTAGCCATCTCATGACAGCGGACGAACCACTGCTCCTTCAGAAGAGGCTCAATGACGTCGCCTGAGCGGCTGAGAGTGGAAGAGGGAAGAGAGGAACAATGTAGGCACACAAGTACTAAATCTAAGGAAGGACTTTAGAACCTTCAAACATAAAACATGTTGACTCCTTCCTGTTCACAGACTCCTGGAATGGAAATATACTGTCTGCTTTTTAAATGTGCTTAGAGTAGAGAAGTACTGACTGCACTGTCTCTCACGCTCTTGCATGTTATCAATGCAACTGTTGCGCCTCCTTTTGCCCCGACCTTGTAACATAACAGATAAATCAAAGAATTAGTTTCAATCTGGTTTCAGGTCTTCCTCTCCGACTCTCCCACACAAGAATGTTTAACTGATACTGTGGATTCTTAATGTCTCCTGTATTCTGATCTCAGTGTCGGAGCTCACAGACTGCTGCTTTGTATTCTGTATTGCTCTGATCCTTTCAGCACAAAGCCATCAAATATATCACAAAGACAAACTTATTTGAAGTTTCAGAAAACAAACAGGCGTGTGGTTCGTCTGACACAGACGCTGCTGCAGACGTATACAACATAGTAACAAAGCTGCAGCCAGGAGTGGCGTAGTCGGAAAAATGGGCATGAAATGCTGCTTTAATTTATTTCTTATTCTTCATTATTTTTGCTATTATTGATTCTTGAATCAAAAACAGTATTATATTTGATTCTTACAACCACTGTGTGTCTGCATGTGTGTGCATTGCCTTTCATGTTACACACAATGATAACGGCCAGCTGTAACCAGAGGTGGTCGTAAACCCCGTGGAGAACTAGGACCAAAGACAGAGAGAGGACACAGACGGTGGCAGAACATTTGTGTTCCTCTACCTGCAGATGGGTAAGGTCATGGCATGATCCCTCTTTCCTCTGAAGAGCTTCTTCTCCACCAGCGCGTCTACAACCAGCTGCCGGGCATCGAAACGCTTTACTCCCTTCAAAGACAAGAGAAAGAAAGAAAACGACAACAACGCTGATGAAGATTCATTAAACTCATTCAAGTGGTGATCCACATCATTTCTATACCACAAACACTTTATGTGGGAGCACATATTATTCATTTGGGGTTCAAGCACCTCCAGCCAGGGTCCACAGAGCGGAGTCATCCTCCCATCTCCTCCAATCACAGTGAGGCGTGCCAGTGTGTGTCTCTGTGACAGCAGGAAGTCGGCGTGGTCGTGAGCTGGAGTCACTTTCACAGCACCTACAAACCATCAACAGAAAGCATTCAATCCTCACATCATTGTTTAAGATATTAAATGCATCTGCAATAAGCAGTCTGAGAGACTCTTAATGATCCATGTGGTGTCAGAGAGGACAGGAGTGCTGCTGTCACCTGTCCCCAGCTCCATGTCCACCGTTGGATCAGTGACGATGGGCAGCAGTCTGTTGGTGAAGGGGTGACGGCACTGCCTGCCATGGACATCCTGCATTAGGGCAAGTTGACAAAGTGAGAATCAGATACTGTTTTGGTGTTTCAGTAACATATATCCTGTTATAGCTTGTTATCCAGGTCTGATGTGACTTTGTGTGACGATGACGATATTTACCAGGAGACAACAGAAATGTATGAGCCGTCAATAATGTTTTATTATTATAAGTCAGTTCACATGTGTTGTTGGACCTTTAAAGTTGTTGGCTACGCCTGGAGGTGAAGTGGAAAGCCGCCTGTCATTTAAGGGGGAGATGCAATATCATTTAAATACGGGACATGTCTCTCCATGAAGTCCTTAACAATGTTGTCGTCCACATAAACAGAGACAGAGGTAGTTGTAGGACTGTCCAACGAGCAGGTGTGACACTGTTTTTGTTCAGAAGCGTGTCGTGAGTGGAGTGGAGCTGCCCGGAAAACTGAGGCAACAACTTGTCTCACAAGGTAGCCACACCCTAAAGCCTGACCTGTTTTATTGTCTATTTGACTCTGAATAGGACCATCATTTACAAAACGAACATCATCCCGTCTTGAACAAGACTTGCAACTGAATCGAGAAATGTTTACTGAGGTAAGAAACTAAGTAAGATATAGAGTTCTCACTTCTAGACAATCTGATGTCTGTTTGAAACTACTGGTGTGGCCCCCTGGTGGTCGTTAGAAAGAATGCAGGCCTAAGGCACCACTGCAATGGCTTCACTTTCTACTTCACTTTCCTTTGCTCCCCTCCAGTGGTCAAACATCTCCCCCTGCTCCAGTGACGTGGAGGCACCAGGAACATGTGACATCACAGGTGGGTGTTGTTACAAGTGTGACCAGACTCACCCACGTCCACCAGGGATTCTGTCTACAATCTGTCAAGTGTTCCATTTCCTGGATCTTCCCAAACAGACTGGATATTTCCTCAATTTTCCTCAAAAATGTAAAATACTGCAATATGAAATTGAATATACCGTTATAGATTATATCCATAACTTTCCCCTTATCATACTTACATTTGCTTAACAGCAAATTTGAACCAAGAGAATATAAAAAAAACTGCAGCCAAAGACGGAAACCCGATTGAAGAAATACATCTACGACATTTTCACAGTTTGTAACAGAAGTCTAGTCGTCACTGTAGTGTTGATGTTGGTGTTCCTTCTCTGCTGAACACCTCTGTGATTCTGTGAAGAACACATATTTCAAAACAAAGTGCATCAAGAATTGCTACCAGCCTGGTATCGAGGATCGTAGGGGTGAACAGCTAAAGCCACATCCCCCAGCATCGTCTCAGGACGGGTGGTGGACACCGCCACCTCTCCGCCTGAACAGTGTGAAAAAGACAACAAATGTCATGAAACACGGGTCAAAGCAGGATTTCTTATTTTTCCGGACTGTCATACTCACTGTGGCCTTCTATCGGGTAGGCGAAGGTCAGCAGCGTTCCAAACTCCACTTTGTGCTCATAACCAGGAACAGACAACAACGTCGGCCCAGCCAGCTGCTTTGAGTCAACCTGACAACAAACACACAAAGTGAAGTGAAGTCTGAGAAAATCAACATTCACCAGGTTAGATATTATTGGTTGAAGGTTTCTTCAGATTTTCTCTCAGATGGGGAAAAAATGTTGAAACATTTGCTGTGTTTATCGAGCTCCTCTTAATCTCTCAGAGGAATCACACTAGAAGCTTGGAGAGCTACTTTCTTTCTAAGTTAAGCACATCAGTCGAATGTGATACTTAATCCTTCACCTTGAAACAGTAGTTTGACCATTAAAATGTATATGATATATAATATTCTAATACTTGAAGTCATCTTACAATCCAATATGATGCTATTTTTCCAGTTATAGATTGTTGGTCCTGACAATGAGCTGCAACAGATGTCAGGTACCGTAGCTTTTAAGTGCTGGGGGAGGAGGAAATATGAGGGTACCGTCGGAGAACATGTGGTATACAATGTAAACACAGTGCATAGAGTAAATACCAAGGTAACACTGTATATCACCTCTATGTCAGAAATGGCAGACTCCAGAGCACAGCTCCAGTTGACCAGCCCCTCGGAGCGATAGATGAGACCAGCGTCACACAGCCGCACAAAGGCCTCCGTCACAGCCCTGCTGAAACCCTGAACAACACAATAACATGCGAGATTTGATTCTTTACAGTGCTCATGGAGAAATGGCTGTAAATAATATTATGGAGAGTCTAGACCTGCTCTCTTTAAAGGGCCATGAGATAACAACTATTATGAATTAGTGCTACAGCAATAAAAATAAAGTTAACATCGCTATAAAATCCAACTCATCTCTCACCAGAGCCAATGTTATGCTTCAATATATACATTTAGGGGTGTACCATTGTTACCAATATCAAATATCAAATATCAGATAGGATGATAATATAATCCTTTGGGATGATCCAGCACGGCATGGACATCTAGCAATCAAAAGGTTACTGGTTCGATCCCGAGCTCCCCAATTGACTGTATCAAAGTGTCCTTGAGCAATATACTGAACCCCCTATTGCCTTTGATAAGCTGGTTGGCACCTTGTATGGCAGCGATCAATATAATTGTCTGGTGTCTTACTTGATCCATGGTGAAACAGGCTCTGCTCCAGTCCAGAGAAGCTCCGAGTCTCCTCAGCTGATGGTAGATCTCGTCTCCCTTCCTGGCACATATGGACAAATAAATCAGTACAACCCTGAATTTGGCTAACAACCCACACAACAAAGAGTAGACTTGTGATACAGAAGGAGACTCACTCATTCTTCCATTTCCACACCTCCTGTAAGAACTCTTCTCTGGTGAAGTCCTGTCTGTGCTTCCCTTTTTCCCTCAGCAGCCTTCTCTCAACCACTGTCTAATACAAGCACACGTTACCACATTAATATGCAGCTCTACTGTGTCTTTAATCGTGAGATGGTGTGTGCACAGCCCAGCGCCTAAGTCAGTACGGGAATCTTTTCATTGTTGAATGACACAGTCAACCATTGCATCCACTCTCATCCGCAGGCTAACTGTTAAAGTTTGAGCAGTCTTATTGCTACACTGTCTCTGTTGCAATGTAGCTTGAATGTTATCCTCCCTTGTAAGTCACTTTGGATCAAAGCGTCTGCCAAATGACTAAATGTAATGTAAATGTAACAAAAGAAAAGGAAAGATTAAATCCTGTAATGAAAGAGAAAGAAGAGGAGGAGGTGTCTCACCTGTGTTGCTATACCAGCATGGTCACACCCAGGGACCCAAAGTACTCTGTGGCCCTGCATCCGTCTCCTGGTGGATTGAACAAACAATACAAACACCCTGATTCAACCCTTCACCAACAACATCAATATTTCACTCAATATTCCGCATCATTTTTTGTCATCTACCATCGAACCAGAGCGTCTTCTACAGCTACAGTCAGAGCATGACCGAGGTGCAGAGTACCAGTCACATTAGGTGGAGGGATGCACAGCGAGAAGGTCTGATCTTCAGCATGAGATAGTTTCTCCTGAACAGAAACGACAACACAGATGAAAAATTATCGAATAAGCCCTCTGTAACATTAGGGTGAACATTTGATCATCATCTGCGATGCAGCTGTGGTTTAATGCCAGTGACATCCTGTTTTAAATATCTCACATGTTGCTTTGGGCTGAAGAATCCTTCTTTCTCCCACCACTCATACCAGCATGACTCCACATACTCTGGGCTGTACGATGATGGGAACGGCAAGCCGGTTTCTGCAAAGAAAATACTTTGTAAAGTCTGCAGAGAAAGGTCACATTTAGACAAATCAGTGAAAGAAGGGAAATAAGGAGGAAATAAATCACCTTTCTTCGTTCCTGGAGGCGTTTGAGCAGTGTAAACTATTCTCTGTTTTTCACTCCATTTCACTCCGTCTTCTTCAGCAGTCTGAAAACAACAGATAAAATCTGAGAATAAAATCTGAGAATAAAAGCTCAGAATTTGTTGCTTTGGTTTAATTCAGTTATGTTTCTTTTTCTTCTTACTCACACAGTGTTGAGGTGACAGTATGGCCTGCTCCTTGTCTTTTCTCCGCCTCTGTTTCTCTGCTTGACGCCGCAGATGGGAGTTGGACAAGGAGGAGGTGGATGAAGGTTTTGGTGGGTTGCTGGAGCAGAGACGTGCTGCCTCTCTCACTGCCAGCCTCGAACTCAGAACATGACTTGCCCTCCACATCCTCAATATCACACTTCACAAGGAACAAGCACACCAAACCATCACACATGTCATATGAAAGTCAGCTGTGGTTTCAGAGAAGCAATGATGAACTATCTACACCTGCATTAAGTTCATCTGCCATGACGATTCATATTTTAGTCTAACTTACCTACTGTGCTTTCAATACACCTTAGATATGCCAGCAACGACCTTTTAGTTAAGTTCTTCCTTGTAAGACGTTCATTTCCTTGATGCGATTAGTTGCTTTTTTGCATTGGCTCTTCATCTTTTGCGATAAACATACTGGTAAAAATAGCGTTTTAAATTCTTGTAAAAAAACATTTTAATTTCAGCATGAGTATAACTGCCTGGATACATCCGGACAACAGGATATGACCTGTCCGTCTGGAAATATCTTCCCCCAAAATACCAAACCCCAACTGAAACGGAACATCCTGCCTTCATTTCAAAATAAAATCATATCTTGGAAAATTGCTTATCAGAAATACGGTATTATTGTCTAAAACGCTGGGTAATTATTGTTTTTAGGGATGTATATGTCCTAGAGACACCATATGATTGTCATAGATCTTCATTTGAATTGAAACATTTGAACTTCCGGTTGTGTCTTAGAAACTCATGTCGCACCTTGACTCTTCTGGCCACATCCCACCAGTGCTTTACATCTAATACTCCCTTGTCAATCGTCTTTTTATTCAGTCTCTGAATTAAAGAGCCGAAGGCAGTAATTGTCGGTATTAGAACGCCACACTGCAGATACCTACGTTGGACTCCAGTTATTTTATATCTTACAAGTTAGCTAACGTTAGCGTTAGCAAACCAGCTCCAGGGATGGCGGAGGTTCCCGGGACGTCGAGTGAGACGATAACGGAGACCGTTCAAACTAGCACGCCGCCACCGCCCCAGCAGGTAAAGCATGAAGGGCTGGTTGTGGAGACGTTTTGGCTGGTTTGGGGAATTAGCGGCACTGTAGCGAAGAAACCTTTCGTCTGTTACCTGTGAAAACAAGGCCGCGCTGCACAATTTCACACCGTAAACGTTATCGACCTGTATGTAACGTTATAACACTGCATATAGCGCTACTTGTTCCAGCTTCACGATGTGCTAACGATTAGTTAAGCTCATTAAAATGACAGTGCTGGCATGGAGACTAGCTAAGTAATATTGGCAGTAGAGAAGCTGTATGTCTTGACACATCCATAATGTTGCCATGTATGAACCAACAGCCCTTGTTTAGACGCATAGTTGTGTCTCCGTTGCAGATTCGGGTTATTGTGACGTTATTCTTCTTGTTTTCTTGTTGGTATTGATGAAAAACGCAAAAATCGTATACAACAGGAAACATTAATTGCATACAATCATGCTTCACATATATCATGTAAGTGTGCCCACATCCTTTTGATCCGTGAAGCTTTCTTGATTTGGGCTCAGTCCATTAGTTCCTATTTAGTAACTTTTCCTCTTAATGCCCCGGTGATATAAAGGTTTCTAGATAAGTTTGCACTTCCGGGGCTCCGTGCATGCTGCCCTGTCCTCCAACCTTTCCTATTGGGATGAGCTGGACCACAGTCAGAGCTTATCACCCACCTCTGTTATTGGACCTCACTAATGCTCTTGTGGCTGTGGCTATAACACTGTAATAGCAGCATGGTTTTGGACCCACTTGTTCAATGAGAAGGCCACTCTACTGTAAAGTGCAGACCTCTGCTGAGGCCAAAGCAACGAGTAGGCTGTTTTTCACTCTATTGAACAGACATGGGCATACATGTATTTAATTCATCCTTCGCCCATGACACACCCCTTCAGCAAGGACCTGCTTGCTATGAGGGGACCCAGTTAAGCCCTAAGTCTGGTTTACGTTTTATACCCGATGTCTCACAACATACCTCTTCCAGGAGGGACGCAGTCTGACAATCAAGCTGAGAAAGAGGAAGACTGAGAAGAAGGTGGAGTGGTCTAGTGACACAGTCGACAACGAGCATCTGGGGAGGAGGTCTTCAAAGTGTGAGTTCCTCTTCCTCATCAGCACACTTTGAGCTGTTGAATAGATTGTGGTTGCTTCTCATTCTGCACAGGGGGGCTACTGGGTTAAAATGTTTGTGCCACCTTCTAATGCTGTTTATATTAATGTCATTTTAACGGGTTAGGGTGACTACATGTGCCTGATTGTGACACATTTTTATGCAAACCCCTAGAATTCCTTTACACAAGATATGGTTTTGCTGCATCGGACAAAAGAGGGCAGTCGTGAGAGAAACATGGTGGAATCTTTGGTCTTCATTCAGACTGTCCTAGATCTCCCTGCGAGACGAGTCCAACGAAGGCAGATTTGAAATTCGGGGAGCAATTCAATTCCAACTCTCTCAGTGTGACTGCTGCTACGAATATGAAAGGAAATATCATATAATACACAGACTGACATATCTGTGAGCCTCACTGTTGCGCTGGATGTTATTAATATGAACACACACTGTATTATATCTTGACTAACTGTTATACTCTGTCCTTCTACCAGAAAGACTCACTAAAGCACCAAATGTGGATTAATGGGCTACTCTACAAAATGTTCTCCCAACAGCTTAAAACTAGTGATCAGCTCTTCTATGTTTTTGTGGGCAGTTTTTAAAGATATCGCTCTAAAATCTGAGTAGAAACAAAGGAGTGTGACCAACAGACAGAATAGTGAAGACAGAAGGTATCCAGGTACCGACACATTGTTTAGTCTTTTCATGGGATTTATTGGCAGTCAGAAGCCTATGAAATAACACAAGACATATTCAGAACTATGTTACATGAAAGAGGAGTAAGATTGCATAAACAAATTATCATCATCACATAATTAAACAATCCATCTCCTTCTCCTTTCCAGGATTTTGTGACAAAGGTAAAACCTAGGAAACAAAGCAATGATTGCTATATTTTGTCTTCTGTACACCAGAATATTTCTATTTCATGGAAAGGTACCATCTTAAATCATCTTAATTTGTACAGACTGCAAATAAGAATGGGACTCGCGTTCCACTGCCCCAACAGTACACAGCTCATTCACTTTGAATGGGCCAACCTCAATGAGCAGACATAAAACATAAACAAGCTATAACATTATAATTCAGTGCTAAAGTTTAGATTTATATGTATTTATCCATCCTTTTGGCTTTGACAAGGAATTAATATTGTCTTCGCTTTCCAACAACAGCATTATATTGGTTATTTACGATAAGTTATAAATTATATCCTCTGGAATTAGAAGTTAAACACCTGTTAATTATGGCCTCCATCATCCTTCATACACACAGATATGATGCTGCACAAAGCTTGATAACACTCTTGATTCAAACCTCCATCCTCCGGCTACACAGCATGATTTGTAAAATCAAAGAGCCAGCGGGGAGATATTTTTATCACACTCTGTTTGTTAACTATTTCTGACTAAACCCATCAGAACACTGTGGCAGGCTGTATTTCTCCCTTTGAAATGAAGAACTTTGAGTCAGTGAAAGCATCAGCTTTGCATGTGGATTAATACTAATCCAGTGTGTTGTGTTTCAGGCTGCTGTATTTATGAAAAGCCCCGGCAGTTCGGTGAGTCGTCCTCTGAAAGCGAGGGAGACGACGACGATGAAGGGTGTGGCAGCGCTCACTGTATCCTGGGCCATGGCAGGAGGGATCAAGGACAGAGGGGGGGTGGGGGGACCACAGTGCCCCCAAACTCTGGAAGGTCACATGCCCACTAGTGAGCACTGCATTGGGGTGGGTGGGGGCTATCTGCAGTTCTTCATCACAACAATGACATATAACAAGCCGGCACTCTCTTTTGTTTTTGTTAAATTCCATCACTGAGGTGCAGACAGGCCCGATCCTGCGTTCCACATGCATGTCAGAAGCTCCAAACTGCACAGAGGACTGAATGTGCTCGTCTCTCAAAAGCTCAAAGCATATTGTGCCAACTGCCAAACACAATAATAAACACTGCACGTTTCTCTTTTATCATTTCTCTGCATCTCTCTACCAGACAATCTTTGAGAAACATGTGTACACTAGAGACCAGCAGTCCAGTTCCAGTCAACATCACTGCAGACTGTTTTATGATCATTTCCAACATGTGGCAGTGTTCCTTACAACTTAAAGTCTCTTAAAATAGGATTTGTATAATGTACTAACATGAATGGAAACTAATTGCATCCTTTGGAAAACCCTAAATCACTGAAGTACACTCCATGTTAGGTGTTGGTGATTTGTCATAAAGTGACTAAAACAAACAAAACAATAGTTATGTACAGTAAAGAGCATCTGAGACACGATGCGTTATAATGAAAAGCTGAGAAACATGCACACGCAGTGGCTCTCCAGCAGCACACCACCTTCTGACTGTCTGTGGAACGCAGCGCTCGCTGCCGTCTGTGAGGAGCTCTGATGAGATGAGACGACATGAACTGCTGTCTGGCTGTGTATTTTGCTTTTGACAAAGTATATTACACATAATGCAGCAATGTGTTTATTTTTTGTATTTATTTCCGCTCTAGTCACTGGCAGGCAGTCGACTGCAGTCTGTGTAGTAAAATCGGAATTAGAATGGAGTGGTGCGAAGATAGATCGACATTATTAACATGTAGAGCTCAAACTGTTGGTCAGGTAATCACAGCCGGCTCTGAGAAGTTGGCCACATTACGCTGTTGTTAAAGACCCTGTTCAGACCTGACATCAACATCAATCTGGCTGATCTCATCACGGATGGACCTCTTCAGGTAAATGACTTAGTGTCGAGTGACCACTTGTGATCAGATCTCACGTCCCAGTTCTATATGCAAATAAACACGTACATTATATTTCTGTTTGCCAAAGACCAGGTCCTGCAGGAGGCTGCGATGCTTCCTCTTGTTTATTGGGCCACAAATGAAAAGATGATGAGAACACAGACATGTTGAAGAGATGTTTGAAACAATACATGTTTATGGGCTTCAGGACATTTTCAGACAAAACCAGACAAAGTTTTAACAACAGTGTCATCTGGCCATCTTTCCTTGTTGTCATTTTTCAGTCCAGTTCCAGTTCACGTGGGGATTTCTCACGATGAACTGAAGATGTTTGGAGTCCGCATTGCTGAATCCAACACAATGTCTGATGGATTGACACTGACTCATCAGTGAGAGATTGATCTGCAGATGATTTACGACTATGAGCAAGAGGTATAACAACTGTGGGAGAACAAGTGAAATCATATAATCTAGCTAACACTGTGTAAACCCGGATTAAGAAAACTACATATGAAGTTTAAGTTTTTGTTTTTAGACGAGGAACCCAGTTCAGGTCTTTGTCCCCCAAAGCTTCTGACGCTAAGCCTTTGAAGACAGTTCACTGTAATGTTCGGTTTCAAATCACTCTACTTCATCAGATTTCACTAAACCTCATTAACACAATGAGTGATGGTACTTTTAACATCATCCGCTGGGTTTCATTTGCTTGATTGATAGTTTTTCTCCATAAATCCATTGTTTCCACTGTGGACAATCCTAGAGACGAGGACATTCTGCATCCCCATAATTGGTTTGGAGGATAGAAATGAGAGTGAAAGTTCATTTCTGTTCATGCACTCAACTCATAGGACAAATCACCTAAAGACAAAGGGTGTGTGTGCTGTTCCTGCTGTTCCTGTAGAGACTGACATGTCTGTTGGATGATTAAAGCTCCATCCCTGACCAGGCTGTACACGTGTGACTGGATCAGAAACAAAATTCACCTCACAGCCTCCAGTGTCACCGACATCTGACCATCTTTGATATGTGACAGTACTTTGGAGTACGCTCACTTCATTTACGCCACAATTTTCTGTACACACAGTGACACTGATACATATGTACATTGTTCTTGTACTGGTAATGCACCTTTCTGTATATACTATCAAGCATAATGAGAGCAGATTTAATGTGAATTAAAGTTTTTGAACTGTGATTTTGTGTGTTCTATGTTGCTGTCAGTAGAGTTCGGACCACTGGGATCCAGTTCGGATCCTCTCGTCTGTTCAGAAGACTGAGAGGTGAAGTGGGAGGAGACACCTTGTGTCCAGCAGTTAAACATTTTTAATCAAAAGTATTTGGAGATTCAAAGATTGTAGATTTTAAGAAAGGGAGAAGGTGTATAACTCCTAACAAGGTTAGTTCATTCATGTGAAAACATTTTATGTAAAGAACATACAAGGTACACATACATTATTTGCATGTGTCTTACATTGAGGATTTATTTCAGTAATGACTTATGGACACATTTTATTGCTTCTTTGATGAAGAAGATGAAGAGTTCTTCTATTTGTAATTCTCTGAGACTTTAAGAGAGAAGACAATCTACATGTATAAAATAAGAAGCTTCCACACATTCATTCTGATCAGAATCAGAAAACCTTTAATGTCTCACGACGGAGAAATTTACACATTACAGTAGCAAAGGGGGCAAGATAGTATGATAGTATGATAGTATGATATAGTATGATAGTATGATAGTATGATATAGTATGATAGTATGATAGTATGATAGTATGATATAGTATGATAGTATGATAGTATGATATAGTATGATAGTATGATAGTATGATAGACTATCATACTATCATACTATCATTGATAGTATGATAGTATGATATAGTATGATAGTATGATAGTATGATAGACTATCATACTATCATACTATCATTGATAGTATGATAGTATGATAGTATGATAGTATGATAGTATGATAGTATGAGCAAAACTGAACATCAGCTGAATCTGTATCAATGCTCATTGAACATGTGGAAGTGGCATCAAGCATCTCTCATACAGATGTTCAGTGCTTTGACCACCTCTGGTTTATTGTGATACTGAAGCAGAGTTAGAAAACTATTGATCCTTTGAACCACCTCGCTGTTGGCCAATGTTCCATCTGGCAGCATCAACAGATCGAAACTGCATCGGTTTCATTTCATTAACTAAAGACAAAGTGTTGGAAAACAAAACCAGGACAGCAGACATTGTAACCAAAGAGAAGGTTTATTTAGCCAGACCTCAGTGTAGTGTTGAATATAATGTGGTAATAGATCACAGCAGATTCTTCCCTCTAACTGCACCGGGGGGGTTCAGTGAGCTCCTCCCTCCTCATGGAAGGAACAAGGATAGTGAGTGTTACAACAGTGATCCAGCACTCTGTAGCTGTGGAGGCTGCTCACATAGAAATAGCCTCCCTTACACCAGGGTTATCAGATTTAATACCTATAAAGCTCCACATCTGCAAACTATTAATAAAAGGCAAATGTTAATAGCAATTTGGTGCGATACAAAAAGAAGCCCAGGATAGTTCAGACATTCTTGTCTGCCAGTATTTAAATGAAACCAAATCATCAAATGAGGTTTCATTTTCCTTTTTGTTTACAAGATATATCAGAGAATCTAAAGGATCAAAGAACAAGTTACATGTTTGCAAATGCCACTGAAGTAAATATTTTATGAAACTCACAACAGCTTTGACTTCAGCGTCCTCTGCAGCAGAGCAGCACTGACACGATGACACACACATGAAATCTGAAAGAGTTTACACTTTTCAACAGGACAGACGATGTGTAACGTAAACTTTGATCTGAAAAGGCAAACAGGACTTTCAGTTCCATGTTAATTGGGACAAAAGCAACATTGGTAAGTTTCCTGGCCTTTGTCAACAAACATGGATCCAGACGGACGTCGACTCGTGGAACGAACATCATTCACAAGCAAATACAAAAGTCTCAATTTTCTTTTGGCACATTTTCATGAAAGTGTGTCTCAATAAAACAATCCTGCCGTACATCATGTAGACGTCAATAGAAAACGTCCTTTTAGTGAGATGAACAGATTTCATTTGACCCTGACCTCCATATCTTCCATGCTGTGATACTTTAAATCCTTGTACTTGTGAGCATCACATGCTGTACAGACAGCTGTTAGGAATCATTCTAATTTGTGCTTTTGGATCTAAGATTGTAGAAAGCTATAAAACACATACTGATCAAGAATGGAAAGAGTAGCCTACATTCCCAGTGACATTTCAAACAGGCCACATCACGGCACAGAAACCTGCATGTGGCAAAAAAGAAACTTTTTACAGAGAACAAGTCAAAATGTGGTTTTGATGTCAACATTTAAATAAAGTCAGAACAGCCCGATCCTGACATCACCTCGCTCATATTGAAGTTAATGTTACTGTCCATGTACTGGATGTCACACAGGGGGGTCATTTCACAAACTGGTTTTATAGTTAAGTATGTGAAAATATAGAAAGTACAAAACAGTTTAAACAACAGATGTGAAAGTTTGATGCATCAAAACTGAGAACCAGCAGCAACAATCAACAGATCAGAGCTCAAACCAGCGTCACACTCCAGCTCCTTTCACCAGTTAGATAGTTGACTGACTTTGCACTCAACTAATCTTCTGTCTCAAAGTCTATCTGATCTCAGAGTTGAACTGGAGTCATTGTTAAGTTAAGGAGAGGCTGAAATTACAGGGTTGTTCGTTGTGTGTTTGATGAACACGTGTCGTACTCTTCACGTCAGCAGTGATGGTTGCTGCATGCTGAACTCTGTTCCATAAGTGGAGCCCCGGCTCTGACCTGGAGTGATGTGATGTCACAGCCCTGATCTGTGTTACATAAACATATTAGCAGAGCGATCACAGGCTGTGTATGAGAGCGATATTGTAGTCTGGTAATGAAACACTACACAGAATTAATGATGACAAAGCAGTGGACTAACAGCTCCTCAGTTTCTAAACACAGCGTCGGGGTTTATAGTGGTTCACTGTGGAACATGACCTGTACAACGGACAGCATGCTTGAATTGTTCAACGTACAAGTTAACTAATGGAAGACACACTTAAGCATAGAAAAACTGTGTTCAACTTCGAACTATATGATTCCAAACCCCCTTAACATGCACGTCAGATTCCTCTTCTTATAGGGAGTGAACACACAGAACAATGAAGAGAAAACGGTCGTTTGAACAAACAAAACATAATAAACAGTGGAGTCGAAGAGCTACAGTCTAACCACGATTCAAACTCACAGTCTCAACCTTAATCTTTAAGGATAATTCTGCTATTTTCACCCATAGCCCAAAGTGTTTGTTTTTCTTCTGATTGTTATAATAAAGGGGAAACAGCCCAGGTTGAAAAATACAGGATTCATCCTTTAACTGTGTGAAACGCAGCACAGCCCGGTGACACCGCGGGCGCCAACACAGCCCGGTGACACCGCGGGCGCCAACACAGCCCGGTGACACCGCGGGCGCCAACACAGCCCGGTGACACCGCGGGCGCCAACACAGCCCGGTGACACCGCGGGCGCCAACACAGCCCGGTGACACCGCGGGCGCCAACACAGACCAACATTCCAGTAGTACCAATGTCACGAGTCAACATGGTATCATCCGTCAAGGTGTTGGATCCGTTTCTCAAACTGGTTTCCTGGATTACATTTCATGTTGTAACATGCTGCCCGCAACACACCCCTCCTCCTCCTCCTCCTCCTCCTCCTCCTCCTCCTCCTCCTGGCTGACCGCAGGGATGTTACTACACATGACGCTCCGTGTTTCTCACACTTTCACCTGACTTTCAGGAGCACACTCACATTCTTGTCTGAACTTCCATGCCATTGCTGAATACTTGCGGCAAATCGATCTGAAGACTCTTTTGTCTGCACACTCTTCTTCTTTTAACCCAACTATATATTCCCTAATACTGGTTTAGTTATAGTTCATGTAGTGGTTTCTACAGTTTTGTATTTCTTTTTCTTCTGCTGACGGACAATTTCTTCTCATTCAGTCCTTGTTTGGGGATATTTTGTTTTGTTTTTCTTACCCACAATGCACCAAAGGCAATCATCAGGACACACCCAGTGACTGTCTCATGGTGAATCATGATAAACAGAAGAAATAAAAAGGTCAAATTATTTAGGGAGTGCTTATTGCATATACAAAATGACAGGACATTTGTCCCGACAGGTTTTTCCTGAACACTCAAGAGTCCCCGTTATTTCTTCCCCTGATTGTAGTGGTAGTTTACTTTTCCATCCTGTTCAGCTGTCAATGACAACATTAACATCAGGTGTGGAACATGTTTGCAGAAGGCATATGAATCGTGTTCAGGATAAAGTGACATAAGTAAAACTTGTGTGAATTGTAATGAATGTGCAATTTAATCCTGAATCCACACAAACGGAGCACGGCGGTGCAGTGGAACAGGTTTCTGCTGTTGTGATTTCAAACACCTGGAGGAGGTCCCATGCAGCTGAACTCCTGAATTTCACCGCCTGCGGAAGAGAAAACACACTTAATGCAGTTGATGCGTTCATGTTGGTGGCAGGACAACTGCAATAACAGTACAGTGGAAATAGTGAATAACACATGAAGTACATGAAGCATGTGAATCAAACTCCCACTAAAGACTACCCTCCTCTGAAGAGACAAACAATGAAGCACATGAAACTAATCCGATCTGTGTTGAGCGATGACGCTTTAACACTCCTCAAATCAAAACATGAGACAAACAAATGTCCTGCTTCCATCCTGTCGTCTACGTTGGTTTCCACTGACTGTTTCTCTCTCAATCTCATCATGTTGTTGTGTAACTTTGGATGGACAGAAACACTAACTCAAATTCTAAATGCTAGCCCAGGTACCCACATTGTAATGAGCTGGTATTATAGTGTAAGAGCATTACAAAATTGAGCATA
This sequence comes from Macroramphosus scolopax, assembly GCA_901007825.1. Classification (NCBI taxonomy): domain Eukaryota; kingdom Metazoa; phylum Chordata; class Actinopteri; order Syngnathiformes; family Centriscidae; genus Macroramphosus; species Macroramphosus scolopax. Next base: position 5,881 of record CAAKHC010004229.1, on the reverse strand, counting down.
AATAATTTGGTAAACCTCAAAGCTGTCGTTCTGTATACATGTTGGCTCGTTACGGACACGTTGTTAGTGACTGTCTGTCGTCATGGGAACAGGAGGTGCAGTACAGAAAATGCAAACTAGGTTTGAAGTAATTGAGAAACAATGACACCATTATCTATCTTCTCCATCAGAAGCCTGAAGAAAACAAACTGAATGATCCATGTCTCTCAGAGGATGTTCATGGTCACAGCTGGTTTCACACCATCCAGAGAACGACACACGTCTTTATCTACGGTTAGATGATGTGTTTGATGTGGTCAGCTGATATACATGTTCATATTTTACCTTTTCTACTTACAGTTTCATGGAAGAATACTGTGTAACATGAGTTATTCTAAGCATCCCTAAATGTGGTTTTAATGCAATATGAAAACCTGCATTGTCGCTGACTCTTCCAGATTTGAAACAACAACCAAGCCACAATTTCCAATAACATCTCCATGAAGCAAATTTCTCATCCCCACAATAAAAAAGACAAGACCAACCCTTCACTAACAGCACATGTAGACAGGCTCTTGAGTAAGCAGTAGAAAATACCAATGTATAATCCGAATAAAAAGGGATGAAAGGACAAAAAGACAGAGAATGTACTGGAGTTGATCAATAACAGAGCCACATATTATTCATAGTCTGGCCAACATTGTCTTTTTTTTTTTTGAAAATCCAACGGCGACATGTCGGCCAATAGCAATATATACACATAACATAAATGAACATCTTGTTTCGGGTGTCTCTGATTATTTAGTGTAACAAAGTTTTAAATTGAGCAGGACGTGCTCTAATTGGAAAAATAGAAGTGACATCGCCTGGATGAAGATGTAGATTTAGAGATGTAACAATTTAATTGATTAGTAGCTCATCAAACAATTATCCAAGTCATGAATCCATTCATGAATAAATAAATAAATAAATAAATAAATATACACCAATAAAAGGTTCTTGGTTACTTTCACAAAGTGGTAAAATGTAACTCTAACAACACATGACAGGAATGAAGGGGCTTACCTAAAGCTTAACTTGTCTTCATCTTGTCCTTTGCATGCACAAGCGTCTCTTTATTTTCCATACTGTCCATCGCTTCATCAGTCTCCCTGCCATTGATGTCCTTTTCTTCTTTTTCTTCCTCCATTCCAAGGAAGACGCTCTGTTTCACGCTGACAGAGATCACTATTGCCTGTACAATGCCATAGATCAAAGCAAACTGAGGGAGATACTCCTGGATCAGCCAGAGGAGTCCAGCCATTCCAACTGTAGAAACGAAAAACATGGCCATACCATGTAACCACAACCGCAGAGCTCCCTGGACCCCAAAAATCTCCAGGATCAGCTTGGTGGGAGGGGAGACAGTCCACAGAAACCCCACCACAAAGAGGTCAAACAAGTGGCGCAGGAAGTTGAAGCAGATCTCATAGTGCTCTGGTAGGATGTCAACATTCCAGCTGTCCACAAAGAGCCGGAAGGGGGACGTTAGTGGAGAGGGAGGTGTAGGGGATGGCGGTGGTGTTCCATAGTCTGAAAAGTCCCCATCGATATCCCGTTCCCACATATTTCCACCCTGACCATCCCGTTTCCTTCGTCGTAGACCGCTTGGCTGGGTTCTCATTGGCCAGGTGAGATAAGAAGTTGGGAGATATTTATTCCACCATCTAGGAACCTGTTCGGCACTTGTCTTCTGTTTCCCTGCACCGAGATCTTCAATTTCTACGGGCTGAAGCTTCTCCTGCGCCTCCCAGTACTCCTCCACTGGGCTGCATAGATCATGTTGACATTTCCGTCCTCCCCAGATCCAAGAGGTCCACCCTCGAATGCCCCAAACACTTCTGCTGGTGCGCTTCTTGTCCTCAACTGTCAATATTGTGGTATCCTCCAACATGGCACTGCTGCCCCATGAGCGCACCCACCCCCATGCTCTGCCTACCACAGCTGTCATGGTTCTTCACTGGGCCTGTTGCAGTTCAATTACGATCAGCAGGAGCTAAGTTCACAGCTTCTCTAGTTTTAGTTTGCTGAGTAGCTCTATGATTTTACTGGAAAAGCATGCGAGTACTGGCAGTTCAGCTCTGAAGTTGTAATACTTGTTTATAAGTTTTGGGCCAGGAAAAATGACGTCATCAGGACACAGACACGCCTGTGAGGTAGTATGAGCAGTTCAATAGAACTAATGGATAACCCCCGCCTCGAATAACAAATCCCACAAAGATAATAAAGAAATAATAAGTCTATTTTCTGGTCTACATGTCTTTGGCTTAATTTGGCAACATTGGCGGCTCCCAATGTTGCTTTCACTGACTAGACATTACCCAGTTCAGGTCATCTCACTGCAGCGGACAGCTTCAAGGATAGTTCCTTGTTTTTTCTAAACGCCAGTTAGCTAGTTTTTGCTCGACAAACTTGCCCAACTTTTCCAGAGTTGGCAGAATCGCACTGCTTCACTCCTTGCAGCGTTACCTGTAAATATAAAGGGAAATACATTTACAATTCGTTCAAATTTAAATCTGTCTTCCGCCGTCAACACCAATGGCAGTTAGCTAATGTTGAGCAGGTCATCTTAAATTTCGATAGTTAATATGGCATTTGACACGTAGTAGTCACTCGTTAATTTAAAATAACTTTAATTCATACAGCATAATCAACGCGAATGCTGTTTGAACTACTTGATGTTTCTGAAGTAACGTTACGATTACTAAACGTTAATCTGATAATTCATATAAAACCACCTTCATCGACGTTAGCTCGACTGTCAGACTGTAGCTAGCTCTCTTTGGTAGCTTCAATAACGACAACGTCAACTCGAAAACCGAGTTCTTTAACTTCGGGATGCCATGTCAGTTACTCACCGGAATTTCACATTTGGATTACAAAGTCAGATTCCAGACAAAGATAGCGGACGACAGGTAATCTTACCGTAAACAGCAGCGCTAGCCAGCAAACAAGGGAGAGGAGCCTGCCAGGTCGACAGAATCTTTTACCTAAAGACCTAAGAGGACGGACTACCGGTCCGGTTTAAACCTTCAAAATAAACCCACTGGGTCTCCACTCAGAAGCTTTATACCAGCTATTGTCCGTATCACATTCAAGTTATGAAATAGTAATTCAATTAAAGCGCTGAACGTTTTTTTTAAATAACGCATTAGCTGCACATTACGGAATTCTGTATATATTGATGGCAGAGGGAGTCAGGGTGTGGTCTTAAACTAAACTGTAGAGTTTATGATTTAAGTCTGTGGAGACATCAGATGTTATCACAGCTGACCACAAGACCGTTTCATTTTACAAACCTACAATTTTCCTCGCGTGATCCATGTTTACTGCAAGGCAGCACATTCAAGTGCTGAAAATGAACCATCATGTAAGGCTTTGTAATTAACTAGGGGTGGGGCAGCATGAGGAGCCTTCAGCAACGGAACAAGCAATGTAGAAACTCCAGAGTTTAAAAAAATCTTCCACTCAATAGTCAATTGGATTATTACCTTCAATGAGGAGCCAATTTAACCATTGCCCTAGAGAATGTTTCACAACGTATGTCCTTGTGGGGGACAAAGGTGCATCAAATGGAATATACTTATGCCTAAGATGTTTGATCAAACTACTTTCCCTACTAAATGTAACCAGCAACTAAAATAAAAGTCATGTCACAAGCAAAATTTCACACCCTGAGCAAAACAAGAGTAATACTGTGAAGGCCAAAAGGCCCTATATAAACACATTCATTGCTACCCAACCACATTTAGTGCAGTGGGTTAATTTTGTTATAAAACCTTCCTTCAAAACAAAGACTCCAAGTTTCAATTTCAAGATGTTTATTTACATATTTCCATGAACATTGACAGGAAAAAAGTACAAGCAGACACTAAACCGGTTTAGAGCCCGACTCATTGAATTATATAATGCCTACATCAGTTACAAATGCTTTCATTTTGATGACAGCTTTAGGGAAGCTTGAACAATTCTTGCAGCACCTTGGAGGTGACATTGAATCTTAATTTTTCAGCCCCACACATTCATATCTTCAAGTCAGAAGAAATGCCACAAAGCAAATTTCTGGCTTCCACAGCAACCTTGGGTGTTCCATTGTATTATGTTATCCAGCCAAGGCTTCTATAGTCACACCTGAAATGACAAAAAAAGTTAATCCCTAGTGTTCACCTTAAAAACCTGAACAGAGACTCTAAAGTCTGAGTGTCTCAGTGCGCTGCGAGTAACCATCAGTGATCATCAGCCGAACCGAAAAACTGAATCATCATTGACAACAGATCAAAATACTTTTAAGCCCCATTTGGTTGGAATTCATTCATATAGGAGAGGGGTATATTATCTCAGTATTAGTTCAAGGCCAAATATTCAAGTCAATACAAAGTCTCCAAACTTGCATATTGAGGTGAATGTCCAGGTCGTGGAAGACTAAATACATTTGAAACACAGATCTGGATCTCAGGGCAATCTTACCCAATACTCAACCAAACCTTGAAATGAATTCCATCCCAATAGGGCTTTACATTCAAAGGATTTGATACTTACAACTGAAACTGAGGCTGCTCCTTTCTGTCACTGTTGCAGGGAGCTACAAAACAAAATGACTATCAATACCAGCACATGAAAATACAAGGATATGTTCAGGGGTTTGTTATTTTTTTAAATGTAGTAGCCCATTTTCTACAATTATAGCAGGTGGATTGTACTATTTTCAACTAGAGTACTTAAAAACAGGTAAGCAGTCTGGCTGAGTGAGGTGTGGTTTCATTTACATACAGAAGTGAGATTGCAATTTACTCTTAAACTGAATGGGCCAAGACAAACGTCTTAAGGGTTGGAATACCACAAAATATTCTTTGATAAAAGGCCAGCAATACAAGTTGTGTATTAAATGGGCTGATACATACAAAAAAATAGTGTGGGCCCTTATGTGGTCAGTGCACTGTGAAAATAACTTCATGTTTTCTCAGAGACTCTAGTCTAGTGAATCATCACTCCACATAGGCAACAGAATAGATGCTTTTGAAACCAAACTTACCTAGGGCAGCATTTGCTTTCCATCCATCTTTAGACACCTGATGAAAACAAAAAAGTGTTATAATCAATGCAGATCTTTGCAGCTTGTATTGAGGAGAAATATATTCAATACTCAGTGCACTGTGAAAGAGCTTCATTGTAAAATCAGAGACTCTAGTCTAGTGAATCATCATCGTTGCATAATGTTTCTAAAGCATCCAGTGGCATGCCATATAACTTACCCATTAGCTCATGGCTGTAGACTCACATCCTCACTCAAGGTGGGAATTTACTTATCAGTTCATAGAACACTTTTCAACCAGTGCTGTGGCACCTGGGATGGCAGTTGCAGCCATCACCCATGCCATCCTGAAACAGAAGTGGATTAATTACATATTCAGGTTTCCTGATAGGCTTGAGGGCGTTTACAATCCCATTAATACATTTCAGTTCACAATCAAATGCATCTTATGCATATTGCAGTGAAAAAGGGTCTATTTCACATCACAATAGTATAGCCCTTATTCACAAGCATGAATTATAACTGTCTACTTAGAGAATGTAACTAACTTTGGAACTGCAGGTACATCTGGTAAACTCTTAAGGCCAAACATACTACATCGAGTTTCTAGCTACACCATCAACGCTTATTCAGAATATAGTTAGTCTCATTCTCGTTCGAAGCACAAAGGTTTAAGTCAATTTGGCCTGTCCATGATGGCCTGTCTCATGATTTGAATGCGTGAGGGATCTCATTTTAAACAAGCCGTTGTGCTTTTATGAGCGATCCAGTTTAGAGGACCTTGAATTGTGAACTGTACTTGTACTGCTTCCATGTCTTTCTAAATAAAGC
>CAAKHC010004226.1:43433-69270 GCA_901007825.1 Macroramphosus scolopax | reverse complement strand
CGTGTGTGTGTGTGTGTGTGTGTGTCAGAGTTCTGCTTGGGTGAGCTTGAAGAATGCCCATGCGGGGAGAGAAGGAGCCCCTTTCATCACGTGCAGCCCACCCCAATTTTTCCTCCATCTTCCAGGGACCCCTCTTCCCATTTCTTCCCCCCTTGCTCACTTCCTCCATTATTTGCAGGAGACATTTTTTTAAAAGAAAGTGGATGCATGCTTTCCAGTTAATTCACAATCCACCTCACCCCCCCACCCTCAACCCCATCCTCGTCTCTAGCGTGGGAGCTGTCAGTGGCATTTGCACTGACACACACTCAGAGCCCTGGCAGCAGGCGAGTCCCCGTGCTTTAAAGGGCAGCAGCTAATTAGCCATAATGGCTTCCATTTTGTCCCGGCCTTGCGTCATGCCTTTGATGCCGTGATTGGAAGTGCTCAGGGGGGAATACAATTTTCCATGTCTGATTTGCTTGAAGGGGAGGTGGGTGTGATAACAATGATGTCAGGGCCAAAGAGGAATCATTTTATTGCCCTCCCACAGAGTGATATGGACTTTGTCCTTGTATTCTTGGAGCAGTTAATTGCCTTGTTTTTGGAGTTCGATGAAACTTGTTTGTGGCTGGGAAATAAGGTGTGGTGGTACAATATGTTGTGTGCCAGAACATATTCGCATATATCCCAACTTTTGGGACTATTTGCGAGATTTAAGTCACTCAGAATATTCTAACTTCCAAATGAACAAGCTGCATTTCGGGGTTTTCTAGCAGCACCTTTCCTCCCTTTAAGGAAGGTCGACGCAAATTAAAGTAAATTGAATATTTTTAAGCTTTAGAAAGATTGCAATGGGTTTTCAAGGATTTATGAAGTTGTTGGACTGCAGACTACTTTCAGCAAAAAGAGGTACACAATATTGTATAAAGAGTTTGACATAAAGATTTAAGGATTTTCTTATCACCTATTTATCTTAAAAGGCTTAAATGTCTTCTCGGAAATCACACACGAATCCATTGACACCAGGAATGACCTGCTTGACAGAGTTCTGCATTCAAGGTGTGCTAACCTGTGCAACCTCAATTTCAACTCTGAAACTGTCCTCTGCTGTCACCCCCTGCCTCTCCTGTCCCCCCATGGATTAGGTTGACTGGTGAACTAAAGAGGCAGAACACTTTGGATCTTCTCAACACAAAGAGAGGGAGACAAACAAAAATAAACACAGGAATAAACACACCACTTGGGCGCTAATGGTGCCTGAAGCCCAGCAGAGCGCAGCTCTGGAAAAAAAAACCAAGAGAGAAAGATGAAGGGAACCAGGAGAGGAGAGGCGGGGAGCGTCAGGTTCCCCCTCGGCATCTCTAAAATAGGTTTATCTCTGCCAGGGGGGGGGGTGTCTTTTTGTGTCCCCATGTCGGGGGCTGAAGAGGGAGAGGATGCAGGCAGGGAGCGAGAGCAAAAGACAGATAGAGGATGGATTGGGGGGAGGGAGGTGGGTACGGTTGGCCTCACTGGGATGGGACCACCTGCGTCGACTCCATTGCTAGGAGATTATGCGGGCACACAAAGCAGTGCTGTGAGGAGAGCAGGGGCACCGGGGGAGCCCGGCATCGGGAGAATGAGCAGCGTGGAAAGTGGAGCTGGCGTGTGTGCCAGGGGTCTTCCACATACTGTAACACCACTCCCCTTACCCGCCCCGCCACCTCTCCTCTCAGCTGCCTCCCACAGGCTCTTGTCCCTCAAGACACCTCTGCTCCCCCCTTCATATCATATTGTTAAAACAGTGTCAGAGGTGCCCCGTCGGCTCATCTAAAAACTATGACCATTCGCTAATTATTAAGCTCGTAGCGATCCAGTGTCCAATAAATCAATTCCTTCAACATACTTCAAAATTTGCTAGGATGAAAGCAGACTTATTATTATACCTATTATTCTACTTAATACGAGCTGTAATATGCCCTGCTTACCACTCCATATGTGTATTTGAATAGATAAATCCATTATATTTTCTGCTATAGTAGTTTTGTGTAGACTACAATATAAATACCTTTATATTCTTTGTGCTACTGCACAGGAGACAGTTTTACGTCTTCTGTACGTGCCTACTCTGGAGTATTGATACAACAGAAGTTCAACAAGGAAGAAATTCCCCTTGTTTCATAATTCGTTATTCTATTTAGTTATTCTTTTTTTACCGAAAGTAGGAAAATGCATTGTCAGCGAAAAAGAGTTTTTCCCGCCCGTCTTTTTTTTTTTACTTTATTTGGCTTTCAGTCACTTTCCCCATCAATCTGCAATTCATCCATCACTGTACCTTGTGAAGTTGATATATTGTGGTTAAACTCCTGCAGCCCCTCCTTCCCAGTGCTGGGAATGCTCCCACAGCTGTGAGTTATGCTCCCCAGGGTGGATGTTACCATCAATGATTGGTCAGTCCCCATTATTTCAGGCACTGTCATTGGTCTAGATTAATGGCTGTTTCTGGTTAATTATTCCCTGGCTAGGTATTGGACTGCATCTGAACCACAGCTACCCCCCAACCTCTCCATCAGCGTACAATGACTTTATTTGGACTTCCCCATTTACTGCAGCCAGCCCTTAAATCTAATAATTGCCAAGATCCTTTTGTCTTTTTGCTGATGCGGGCTGTTAGCAGAGCAGCGAGAGCATCTTGGGCCAGGTCTGGGCCACGCCACTTTTGATGGAGCTCTTCTGTGAAAGTCTTGCCCCCCGTCTCGACGCCCTTCTTCTCCCTCCTAAGAGTCTGTAAGGAATCTGCAAACCTCAGCAAATTGACAGCCCAAGGTGAAGAAGGGAACAGAAGGAGAAAGAGAACAGAGGGGGACCGACTACAGAGGCAACCTGTGCTTCTCAAGGTCTGGCTGAATGGGGGGTTTTAGGTATTCTCTTGCACCAGCCCTCTATTCTTCAAAGTGTTTGCTGAGTCCTGGCTTGGCGTGGGTCTAAGCTTGCATCCTTCCCAGCAAGAGCTCTGCAGGCCACACTGACGTTCTAATCATAACGTAGTTGCAGCACCTTTGTGTAGAGCGTTGGGACAACTGAGAACTGGCTTCCTGCCGCTCACAATCCCTTTGTCCAACTAGAAAGTGCCGCAGGCCGGATTAAAGTGGGGTACAATAGAGGTCACCCCGAAATCTATCTCTTGTTTCTCCGGTGCTGGTGCTTTAGGATGATGACAGGGCGAGGAAGTTTGTTTTTCTGTGTGCATTGCAACTTACTGAGGCTGAGCGGTGAAGTGATCATTTGTTTGTTTGGTTCAATTCAATATGTCGCAGGTTACAATACCCTCTCACCTAATTAGTGACACGAGTTTCCTTTGATGAGATGAGTTTGTTTTCGTGTACATCCTCAAGTGGGACTACTTAGTGTGCACAGCATAGAATGTATAAAGAATGGACACCAGGAGATATCACCAAAAGTGAAGCCAAACGATTGTGATCGCCCCCTGGTGGCTGGTTGAATTATAGGTTATAAATTCCGCCCTCTCCTTTGTGCATAAAGATGCTGAGAGGAGACATACAGGTGTCTTTCCCTAACCTTGACTGTCTGTTTCAAACTCTTTTATTAAGATGTTCCACAGCAAATTATTGCATTGGTATTCTCAATATCACCTCTCCATTCCCTGATCACTACTGCGCAGAGTCCTGCACAACATGACAGCAACCTTATCTGGGATATTTTGGCTTCATTTACGTGCAGTAGTAATAAGTTAAGATGGATGGAAAAACTTTTCCGAGTAGACTCTTAATTTTAGAGACATTAATTTCTACTTTTGTGCAGAAGCTTCTGACAGCCAGCGTTAGACTAGAGTACTTCCAGAGAATACTACTGTTCTCCACCCACATCATCTCCGGTTCCCCCACAGAGACTCGCAGGGCTTTCATGAAAATATGGTGAAACAACCTATGATGACATTATGACGTTTGCACGGGTAAAACTTTATTGTACATGATATACTTGATTGCACACAATCGTCCAACAGAATGGGCAAAGGACGTGCATTTTAGCTTCATTCATGAGAATATTAAAGCTGTTGTGATTATGTTTTGGATTTTTCTGTCACCCTTACTTCACACAGAAGATAAAGTATAATGTGTGCCAACTCCACATAAGAAAAAAAAAGTTTATGAAAGACTTTCTGAGACTGTCAAAACAAAAAAAGCTTACATGCTTGATAAAGGTTGTAGGTATTGCAAGGACGTTGTACTAGATTGCATTATGTTGCACATGTGTTTCACTCTTTGTGTTGAACATCTGCATTTGCTTCGACAGTGCAAAAGGAAGACTGAACTGCATATAGACTCAAGACGTACAGAATCACAATATGCATCACAAAAAACGGACAGCACACAAGTAATTTTCATATTGTTTAGTAAATAGAAATATGTCTTTACTTTTGGTTGACTCCCATGAATGCTCAGTAATTCTGTTGGGCCTCGTAAAGTGAAATGTGTAATCCTTCATCTAAGTTAAGCACGAAAATTATCAAAATTGGTAGTTTTCACTCATCTGTGATGACATTAAATGTATATTCTTATTGAGATAAGTCAGTTATCTTCATAGTTTTCCTAGTTTCTAGCAGTTCCTCTGTGATGTTGGTGCATTAGCTGTCCCCCGTGACACTGACAAAGTGTGTGATCATAATGAAGAGGATGAGTCCACATTCCTCTTCCCAGCACGCTCTCTCTCTTTCACATCTCTACCATGCAGACCCCCAGCCGTCATGTAATAAATGTTTAGTGCCATAATCAATTTGCAATGCTTGGGGAGCATCTCTCTTGATTTAGCCTGTAAAAAAAAAAAGGAAAAGAGGGAGAAAAAGGATGAGGCAGAATATAGAGGACAAGAAGGGTTCCTGTGAATGTAGCGAGAGTGCGAGGCAAAGATGAGGGAATAGGGGGGCTATTAGAGAAAAGACTTCCCGTGGCGTAAACAGTATTCATGGATGACAGAGTGGTCATGGAGGATAGACAAGGGTCCTCTCCTCTGTCGAGCTAGAGCTGATTCATTCTCTGCCTGGCTTTTCTTCCTGACGCGGCTTGCCAAGGGGCTCCTTTGTGCCCTAGCAGCAGGTAGCGATGGAGTGGCAGGTCAACTCTTGGGCCAACACTACCACCCCCTTCGTGCACTGACCCCTGCTGGGTGCTCCTGTGTGCAGGAGTGAAAGCGAAAGATTGTGCATGTGTTCACATGTGTGTTTGTGAGATCGCGGTGGACTCATGGCAAATCACAAATGTAATTTGTTTAGAAAGCAGCTTTGACTTCTATAATCTGAATCCTTTGTAATCTAACACACTCACCTTATTCTGTGTGAGAGTTGCCGCTGAAGTCTGTCACTTCAGTGGGAAAACGATTACCAGAACGAGCGAAGACTATCTAGATTCTCTGTAAAAGATAACTAAAACATTTTTTTTATGACCTTGCAAGCACTGCACATACCAGCAGCTTTTTTTTCTAGCAGCTTGGTTGCTTTTGATCCTGGATGGTTTTCTCTTTCTCTCCCCATGGTAACATTTTTCCCAGTGGGTGGTTCAGAGGGCCACAGGGATGTAGAATGGAGTTGCCCACATAGCAAGAAACCTAATCGAATAACCGCCCCAGCGTGGTGCCCAGCGTGAGAGTCGTCCCCAGAGGGGAGCTTGACCGGGGGCTGCAGGTACCTTTCATTGCCGCCTGGCAGACCCGCTCCCGTCTCCAGTGTCCTGCTGCTAGAAATTTGTTGTCCCCCTCTGAGTGTCTTTCTGGGAGCGTCAGCGGCGGGGCCCCTGATGGGAGATTTGTTGATATGATAACTCGATTAGACTACAGGATAGATGACATGGTGGCAGCAAGCCAGTCAGCATCACAGAGGGAGGTGCTGACTCCTCTCCTTAACCTCTCCTCAGGAACACAGCACTCAGCACCTGCCGTTGGCTAATCAGCCTCACTGCCAGGGATGGTGGCCAGAGGGAAAGGTTGAGGTCAGGAGCTGTTTAGATATGAAGGATGGTAGAGCCTAAAACCTTCCCAGCCTCGGGGCACTCAGTGGACTTTTACTCCTTTAGACAGTTGCTCGAAAAACTTTATTTTTAGGTCTATAAGTGACCACTGTTCTCTGTCATGTGAGGTAAGCCACAGGGATTTCATTACCACTGGTATGTAAAGGCTGCACAGTTTACACTTAAGTTTGTTGTAGAAGGTATTTGCAGTAAATTAAAAACAATATTACGATGGAATCATTTAGGGTTTCACATCAATGCCCAAGAGTCTCGTGATCTCATCTCTCTACGATATTACACCCAACCTCTTTCCCCGGATGAAATCAGATTATATATAATTCTCCAGGGTTCGATTAGCAGCGAGCACAGGGGCCCTAAAACGTTCCTCAGAGGTTTTCAGCACTGTTACTCAGAAACACTTGCGGATGCACAATACCTTCTCTGTATCTCCTCCAGGTTATTTGCTGCATGGTGCACAGGGGCCACTCAAGTCAATTAAGTTCACATCTCCACTTTGGCCAAACAAGGGATTGCGGTGATATGAGGAGCGCTAAAGACCAACAGGAGCCTCCCCTTTCCAGCCCACGCATTGAGGAGCAGCAAAAAGGACACCAAACAAAGGGCGGCTCCTCTGTGTCTCAATGACTCCTCTCTTTGTTGCCTTCTTGGGCCCCATAAAGGAAGAGGGACGCTCTTGTTTGCCCAGGAGGTGGTTTAATGGCCCTGGGTAGAACAATGGCGCCACATTCAAGCCATCCAGAAGGGCTCATTATATTGGGCTGTCCCAAAGCGCGGGGTCCCTGAACGTTCCCACTGGAGAGCTGAGTGAATGGTGGCGATGGGCGGGTCAGGCCAGGGAGGGCACACGGGGGTTAGAAAAGGGACCATTGAGGTGACAAGCAGGTTCCATCTGCCCCCAGTGCCTCCTCACCTTGCATCACGAGAGCTAGGGGCCTCCTTATGCACAAAGGGCAAATTTAGTGTGTCGGGGTGGCTTAAAACGCTCACTTTAGAGGAGACCATTGAGGGAAATATCAACACTGTAGACAACGCAATGGCGCATTCAGCCTCTCCTGCCCCCGTCCCATTGACGGAGTTCCTTTTCCTTTCAGCCCTTTTCTCCTTTTGGCTCCATTCAAGTTCCACTTCTCTCATCTCTCAAACTCTTCTGTCCAGGCCATTTTTCCCATACCTTGCAAAGGGGCGGATGACAAGAATTAAGTTAGTTCTGGCCCGGCCCAACGGTTTTGTCCTCTCATAGCTGTGGCAGGTAACTGTGGCCATGATGTGATGGATCATCAATCACTGGCCAATCCTCTCTTGGGGTCGGACATGGGCACCAGTGACCTCGGATGTGAAGAGGCAGCGCGGTTGGGACAGTACAGATGCTGACTAATGATTTTGGAGATGCATTGGAGATGTTTGGTAAAGTTAGTGTGATTGATCCAGATTTTACCCACTAAAACAAAGAACCCAGCCTCAGTATATATTTCTTTGTTTTCTGGTTCATTATAGCTCTGTCCCCATCTGTGACTCACAAGGATGGCAGTGTCTCATAATGGAGATGGAGAAGAGGTCCCATCAAGTGACGTTTATAAAACGTCTTTTCAGTTTCATCAGGCCACGTGATGAAACGTGATTTGTGCTGAGGGCAGTGTTCATCAATCATCACCATCTAATTTCATTCAGAATTGCCGAACCGTTTCATAATCGGACTTCATATTTTCCAAACATGCTCCATGAATAAACATCTACATGTTCGGAACACACACTGCCAGAACACTTTCACAATGCACAAAAACAATCCACGTCTTTGAATATTCAATATAGAGTTTGATTGAAAAAATACTCCATTTATATACAGTTGCATGTTCAAGCTGCCCAGTTAACCAACTTCTACTTCTTCTATTTGTACTAACCCAGCGGCATATAAGCATGCAAACAACGACCCAACAACCCAGTTTATTTCAGAGGTTGTTTTCAAGTGGAAAATAATATAATTTGCTCTGTATGCAACTGTGAATGCTCACTTTTAAACATGACGTCAAAGAGATAAAACAGGTCCCCCTTTTCAAGCAATCAAACAAAATGTCAAGCCGTTTAAAAGATGTGGAGCATTTTTTACTCTTAGCTCTTTATGGAACTTCTGGCTCTGTGTCGTCTGAATCGAAGCACATTATCTAAACTCTCGTCAGAGACGACACGTCTGGTCAGCAGTCGCTCGCTCGCTCTCAGACACACAGGAAATCTATTCAGTGTTGATTTTTGTCATGGGCTCTTAACGATGAAAACTATGATAAAGCAGTCTGAAATCATTTCTCAGGACCCTTCAGGTTAAGGCCATGGGAACAGCGGCTGCAAAGGACTCTACACAATCGTCCATGTCTAAGAGCGTACGCCCGGGCCTGAGAAACATTCTCTTATTGCGTCCTGTCTTAGGCACAAGGCCTCCATGGTCACCACACTACTCCTAGCCTTATAGTCTCCTGGACCACATCTCCCAGACACCCCGCTGAGCAGCTAGCCGCTAGCAGTGGAGCTCCCACCGGGCGAGCTCAGCAGGGGCCGTGGGTGGCGGGCAGGATCCCCCGGGGGTCCGATTGCACCCGTTTTTGCAACAGGCTTTTGTGTATGTGTCTGCGTATGTGTGTGCGTGTGCTTTAGAATGTACAAGTCTGCACACATGCGTAACGGTATGTGTGTTTGGGCATGTGCGTGTTCTCCTACTTTGCCCAGGAGTGGGAGGAGGACGTATCCCACCAGATGCCTTTGCTCCCAGAACTCGTAGCGGGGTGTCAGGGGATTCCCGCTGGGCCATCACAGTAGGAACATACATTGCACCGCAGGGGAAGGCCACCGGCCCTAATGATGAGACACATCAGTCTTCCTCTCTGCCTGGCCTGACATGTCCAAGTATCTTGTTCGTGGTGGCTGATCCACAGTAAGAGAATGAATATGGTCGGGGCGCTTTACCAAGAACCTGTGTTCCGTGTCGCTAGTGGTGAGTATTTAAAGACTGCTCCCTGCAGTTGGTTTAGTTTACTCTCTTGGCAGGAGGCTGAGATCTCATTTCCCTGCTCGTGACTTTCCTCCCGTATGTGCAGCCGAATAGTATTTCCGCGCGATATTTTTTAAATTGGTGCTACATGACCAGAGAAAACAGAGAAGGGCCCGGGATAATCTGCTTTACTAAGAAGATAGAAAAACCTGCAATAACCAGAATGAACTGGGCCTGCTGCCTTTCAAGTCCACTCTCAGGCTGCTGTAATTGCCTTAGTAAGAAAGCAATGTCACTATTACATTAACTCATTACATAACACATCTGATTCGGCCCCGCTAGATTTGGTTAACAACATGGTTGACCGGCAGTTTTGATGTCCGTTGCAGCCTGACGTACAAAGTGAATTTTGAAAACGGGAAAGGAAATTATGACCATTTGTATTTACCTTCATGTGATCACCTTCAGATGCCCACCTGTTCCTCCTTCTGGAAACATTCATGAACTAAATACAAAATCCTTACGATCTATAATTCTAAAGAAAATAAAATATGTGACATTTTATCACTTGACATGTTCAGATATAACCACATTTCTAATAAATGTAAATGACTTAAAATGAAGGAATCAGTATATAAAATTAGAATCAGACAGCCCACTGACTGTCCTCCTACAGTCGTCAGGTCAAGGCCTCTGTTTGGATGATGGGTATGTAAATCAGCTTCTCTGAGGCGGCTGCTAACTGTCTGATTCTCAGGATGTTCAAACAACACAGATGCAGATGCAGCAGACGAATGTTTCCATCATGAACCGGTGTTGTGCTGCGTCCTCTTTAGGCGTGTGGTCGATTGGCTGCAGCAATTTTGCTGAATCAGCTTGCAACATGCCAGTTGCCCTCTAGTGACATTTGTGGTATTGTCATGTGAGAAAAGTGGAGGATTTGGGGCGACCTTTTATTGACCCCATCATGAGGATCTTCTGTGTAGTGATCATGGCTTTTAATCAGCATCTTATGCACCGCACGTGTGCAACAGATGGATTATATTGGGAAAGAAGACAAACTCAATAACACTGATATAAACAATATAGATGCTATTAATATGATTTATGTTTGCATCTTAACTGTAACTCCTGTATTTTGAGGAGAACTTTGTTTTATAACTTACCTAAAAATACAGAGGTAAGTGGGGATAAAAAACGGCCTGAAGTGCTTCTGTTGAGATTCGGTTTCAGAGAGCCTCGTGAAGAAAAAAGGGGTGGCAGGTGAACTTCGCCCACGAAGGCGTCGCAGTTTTCCAGCACATATCACGGCTGTTTCTGGTATTTCAGTGATGATACCAGTGAGACTCTGCTTCTTTCCAAAAAGGAGAGTAGGACTTCAGAGGTCACTCTGTTCTGCCTCTCTACCACACACGGCTCCCCGCTTCGCTTCCAACATCTCCATCACTGGAAGCGATCCACTGCTGCAGATTATATAATGATTAGAGTTTTACTTCTGGAGATAAAGCACATCATAAAAATGAAGCAAACAGAGGAGAGGGAGGTGGTGGAGCAGAGGGGAGAGCACAGAGTATAAAGACAGGGCCTATGCTTAGCCACGGATGAGTCCAGAGGTTGTTTTTGCATGAAAGACTGCTTCTCATTCTCTCTTTCTTTGTCTCCATATTCCTCTCTCTTTCTTTCTTGCTTGCTGTTTGGAGAGCAAGTGGTGCCTCGCTTGCCTCCAGCCAGGAGGTAAAACTGAACTGCGGAGCCAGGCTGCCAAATGATGAAAGACTCTGGCATCCAGGGAGGCTCTGAGCCTGCACCAAAAGCTCAGAGCGAGAGAGAGAAAATGCTCGCTTTTCAACTTAACACTTTTTTCCTACTACATTTCTTCTATTGCTTTTTTTGGTTTCGGTTTTTCCATCATCAGGGCGAGCGTTTGTTTTTTTTTTTCCTTTTTTTTTTTTTATAAGCACTTGCACCGCAGCCTTGGAGCAAGAGCTCCTCGTGGGAGACGGGTGGATGGAAGTAGTGAGGAGGAGGAGGAGGAGGAGGGCAAAAGGATGGGCAGTGAATTGAGTGTTTATGTGGGAGTGTGTATGTGTGAATTGTGGGGATGTAGGGATGCAGCCTGAACGTGGGTGTGCAGCGTCTCTTATTGCTCTTGGTGCTACAATGCCCACACCCCCCAATCCTATGTTTAAACACAGTGATTTAATTCTGTTTCTAGAAATGAAACTGCAAAGTCTTCATGTTTACACCAAATTAAACTTGGGCTTCGACTCATTTATTATACTTTTCCTTGCAGATACCACAGTGCTTCCATTCCTCTTTAAGAGGCTTATTTACAAGGTTTTGCAATTAGGATGTTGAGCTCTGTCAAGGTGGAATGTAACAGGATTCATCACCGGTCTTATGGCAGCATCCTTGTTGTCAGCAATGGTGTTTTAACAAGATCTGCATTGCTACCGCTGTTTAATGTGGCTGGTAATTTCATCTAGCTATCGCCAATAATCTATACGTCTATTGCCGTCCACCTGTGTTCATGTGGTATATTCAAACACCAGTTGTACTGGTGTCACTGCTGACTCCAACGGGGAGGACTGTGAACAGGAATCTGTTACCGTTATGAAACGCAGTGTTGCCAGCTGGATCTTTTCACCTGCCAGTGGCGATGAAACATCCCCCTCCACTTAACCATCCCACTCAACTAGTAGGAGTTTCTGAGCAGTGATAAGGACATGATCCCTCACTGGATTCCCACTCAAGACCCTGACATGTTATGGTTGGAACGCACGGCTCAGTGCTGCTGCCGGGGATTTGGATTTGGTGTTTTTGTTGCGAAACAGAGTTTGCTTGTTGAAGTGATTGTTTATTTGTTATTACCTGTCAGCATTGCCGATGGTGGGAGTCATACAGCAGAATTAGACTCTGTGCGCTTCAAATAATGTTGCAACTGATACAAGACTAGATTTAAACCTGATTCCAATGCATGTGATAAAAGCTAAATATCTGCATATGTGAGCACAAAAACTTAATAATAGTAAACGACAACAAACTAAATTTTTAGCCTTTGCAAAATTCACAGGGCTTTGAACAATTCTTCAACCCCCGTTCATCTTGTGAGGGTGACTGAGTGGCCAAGCAGATAGTGTGAGTTTGTTACAGAGACTGTGTACGTTCACCAAGGATGAATTCAACCACAAACACAGAGGAATCCCCTGATTCTCAGGTCAGGCTGTGAGCGCCCTGCCAAGATGCTGGTTCCTTACCATAATCCTGTCTGAAACAGAGGGGAAATGTGATGCAAGGTGTCAGCAACACCATCAAGATTGTGTTTTTTTTTCTGTCTTTACTGTAAAGCTACTCCCTTCAACATTCCATCCAGGGGTGTAATCCTCCATCTTACACTATTCCCTCTATTCATCACACTTCATTTTTCATCCCAGTGTGAAGGAGGGAAGGTGAGGAAACTGGAGGAAAGACTTTACAGTGTTTGTGTGCGCAACAAAGAGGATGTCGCCAGCAACACAATCAGAGAGGGGGCTCAGACAGGGAGTTGGAGGAGAAAACACAGTGTGTATGAGTGTGTCTGCATCCGTAGGCACACACACACACACACACACACGCACATGTTCAGTCTATGCAGTCTGTGAGTAAGCCCGTCTACAGCTCCATTACTGTGTGTCCTCACTCTGATGTTGTCTACTGCCTTAGGTCATGCAGAAACCCTCTACGCTGTGTGTGTCAGTGTGTGCGCGTGCGTACATTCGCGCGTGTGCACTTTTGAACCTTGTCTTTACTCAAGTTTCCTCACCTCCACTCCTTCACACCGATATGAAAAAAAAACCACTCATGGGGTCCAACAGCTTCAGGGGTCTGACAGCTTTGTGGGGATCAAACTTGCTGTTTGAACGGCTGTTGGAGTGTTAAGAATTAATTTAAGGGTTAGTGTTATGGATTCAGTTGAGATGGTTAAGGTTGTGGTAAGGGGCTCGTGAATGCATTGTGTCAAAGACCGGTCCCCACGAGTTGTGCAAAACAAAGGTGTGTGTGTGTGCGTGCGTGTGTGTGCGTGTGCATCTGCTGCACCCATTAAAAGGGAGAAAAAAAAAGTTCCAAGCAGCGGCCAGAGTCCAGATCCAAAACAAAATCAATCTCATATGTGGAGGCTGGACTAGGTGATGGTGGTGATAGAGGGTCTGCATACTGTGTGTGTGTTTGCGTGGGTGTGAATGAGTGAGAGAGAGGGTGAGTAGGAGGAGGTGAGCTGTAACTTGTGTCAGTGGGAAGGCCTTAAATTGGAGCCATGCTGCAGGGGATTAGGCCTTCCCTGCAGAAAATATCCATTTTAACAAGACTTTTGGCCTTGTATCCAGTCTGGAGAGCAGAAATTACTTTATAGAAGTGATACAATTCTTCTGGTAGGAGTGAGAGCGTCGTGGCTTTGAATGTAGATTTAGCAGTAGAAAAAAAGTTTTGTAGAGGTAATAACTTTTGTTCCACTTATTGTCACAAGATTTTACGGCTGTGCATGTTGTGCCTAATTCTTTTACCTTGACCTTAATTTAATAAATAAAAGATATAAAAGACAACTACTTCGTCACAGGAAAAAAGTTGCAATCTGATTCATTCTTCACATAAAATCTAAGATGTTTCAGAAGTAGTGATAGAGGAGTTACTCTTGAGCAAGGCACCGGTCCCTTCACGTCTGCACACTGTCTGCACACTGGCTGACGTTACAAGCTCAGAGGTGGTTACATTCCACATGTGAATGTGTCAACGTTTGCGCATGTTAAACTGATTCTTTCTGGCAAGTTAAGAATGGGATCCACCTTCTTTCATGGATGAATAAAGGTTAAATCTAGAATATTTTTTCATGCCAGTTGGTGAGCGGTAAGAGATATGTAACATGTATCGCATTATGTTTACAGTATTTCTCTACCCAGCTTACCTTTTTCTCTTCTTAATACATAGATTATCCCAAAATGCTGAATATGATTTTCAGCACATGAGTGTGAACGGGTGAAGGGACGTTAGCAGAGGTGGACGGGTCAAGTAAAATTTTCATGGGTTTGGGAAACAGTCAGTCAGCACAAGCTAAGAAGGATCAGTGCAGCCCTCCATGTGTGGCGGATGTTTTCCACAAGCCGAGCAGCCAGCTTGGCCGCAGCTGTCCAAACCGCAGGCCCTGGGAGAAGATGAGGAGGAGGAGGGAGCGCTGGGGAAGGAGGAAGGAGGCTCAGGGGGGGCTGTGGGGAGGGTGGCGGGCTTAGCAAAGGTCAGACAGGCTGAGGCAGCCGGGAGTGTGGGAACTGTCCGGGAAGGCATGTGCGAAATGCTTAGAGATGAGGTATCATCTTACAGCCAGACCGCCTGAGGGAGAGTACTGTGTGCCTGGCTGTGTAAGTGTGTGTGTGCGTGTGTGTGTTTACGCCTCATGCCTCCCTCGGTGCGTGTGAATGTGTGCGTACATTTGTGAGGCTACCACGACTCTTGGGAAGACAGGGTGAGCATTTTGATATTAAAAGACAGGGAGAGAAGGAGTGAAATATTTTGACACACACACACACACACACACACACACACACACACACACACACACACAGCTGTGAATATTCAAAGAAAAGGGTTGTCTAAGAGGGCAAGTCATGTCAGCACTACAGACTGTCTCGAGTGGTGTGCAACACATGTGTAACATATGATTTCATGTCAGGGGAGCATTGGCAACCTAAGCTGCTCCATCATTGAGAAATTAGTCTGCTGCACCTTTATTATTGGTGTGGTTTGGGAGAATTGTCTGCTGCTAAACCCTGTGTATGTTACAAATCACTTTAGAGAGCCTCAGCCAGCTCCTCAAAGTCTCAACAATCAGTTACCCTCTCGTTTTGGGAAGAAACTCGCTTCATAATGATCCATGTTTGTCTGCTGCTGATAGACACTGATGGTTTTAATGAAACCCAGACATCCTCCGTTAAACTCTTGTTGCACTCAAAGCTGGGATGAGAGGTTTTGGAGACATGAATACACATTTACACACAATCACGCACGCACACACACACTAAAAAGGCTGGAAGTCTGGCAAGTGAGGCTTGGCTGAGAACTCACACATCAAGCAGGTGAGGTAAAGTCTGATCCTGCTGAGGATGCCTCAACATGCAATCCTTCTTGCTACCCCTCCCCAACCACCTACTTCCTCATCTCCCTGATCCTCCTCTTTAGAAAAACTCAGAAACATCCACAAACCCTCACCTCAGCTGTATGGCATTTCATACACCATCTCAACTTTCTGTGTGTGTGTGCCTTACTGTCATAACAGAGGTTATGCCTGTACCGCTAACTCCCACCTTTGTCTGCTCCTCCTGCTCCCATCTTTCACGGGGCCAGGCCTTTGAAGAAGCCTAATCCGGGTTATTTGCTTTCCCATGCTTGTGTCAGGTCCCACTCTGAATTGACTGCGGAAAATACACTCTAGTCTGCCTGCCGCTCCCTCTGTCCCTGATTTATCCAAATAGGATGTGGTCGATGGGCGTACATAAAGCGGGCTGAATGGTGGGTAAATATGATCTCTTCACCACTCTTTTTATCCACAAGGCAACACTCTCGCTGTTGCTCAAAAAGCTTTATGTAGCC
The DNA here is from genome assembly GCA_901007825.1 of Macroramphosus scolopax. NCBI lineage: Eukaryota > Metazoa > Chordata > Actinopteri > Syngnathiformes > Centriscidae > Macroramphosus > Macroramphosus scolopax. The sequence goes on along the minus strand of CAAKHC010004226.1, from coordinate 53,673 downwards.
TGACATCCATTCAGGGCTTGTTTCTTTCAGCCCGGCTGAATGAGAGGTCCCCGAAGAATGCCATGTTCACAATGGGGCCCAGTTCATTACAGTAAATAACAGTGGCAGCCGCCGCATTGTTTCTGCAACGCAAGTTGATTTAGCACACTTAAATGGGTAATTGTTTTTAGGTCCAGTGCAGCTTCCTCTCTGGCAACCTGGACCCTGATGCGCCCCTCCTCTCTCTCCCCCCTGGGCAGGAGGAGGGAAAGAAGGAGGGAGTTAAACACGTTTTACAGGGAGAAAGGTGAGGCCTGATGTGGCCTGCTGGGAGAGAAGGGAAAGCTGTGTTGGTTAACAAGCATGTATGGGGCCTGTTAGAGATGTGTAGGAAGCGAGAGGATGCGCCCTCCATATCCAAATATATCCAGCATGCTTGTACAAGATGTGGTGCCTCCATGATTTGTCTCCGAATGCTTGAGTGACATACATGTCCCATACTACTGCACACGACATCCCTTTAATGGATGCGTGGGTGTGGGGTGTTTCTCAGACAGTCACTCTCTCCCAGTGTTGTTCCCCGGCATTACACGCTAGTCATTCCTGAACCACAGTCACGCGATGGACGGCTGTGGGCGCCTGCCAAGGCCGCTGCGGCCTCCACAAAGCTGTGTGCCATTTTCTGTTCCCAGGGGCTCGAGGAGCTCCAGCCTGTCTTGCTCCAGTCTGGCCTCCGCCTCGTGCTTATGTCCTGTATAATTGCAGACCTCAGCCTGAGCAGGAGGCCAGCGTCTGTCAAAATAGCCATGTGTTCTCTCCAAGCAAAGCCTAAATCATATCAACTCCCGCAGTCAGACCACGTTATCCACAACCTCCTGCCTGACTACGCTGGCGGCCCCCAGGCCTGCTGATTGGATAGAGGGGAAATGACATGGAATTTCACTAAACAACCACCTCTCATCCATGTAGAACTATAGCTGCACGCAGAACATGCACAACACATTTGTTCTCTTTCATAAACCCATAAGCAGCGATGGGACCCACGTTTGGTCCCACACCTTGAGCAGGCAGCCGTGAAATGGGGCCCTGTCTGGGAGCTGTTGGCAGGCCTGATGGAAACAGCAACAGCGTGGTGCTCGTTAGCTCTGATGACGCTAGCTCGCTTGAGGGCATGCTTGGCTGTTGCCACCGCTACTGCCAGAGGCCATGTATTTAGCTTGCTCAGCCAATTATTTCTTCATAAACACACTATTTAATATATATTAGATAAGATGACCCGACCCCAAATGGTACCTCTTTTCTCTTGTTACAGTATCGGCAGCCATGAAACACCCACTGACCTCGAGGTCACCGAAGCCCGTGACCTATCCTAACCAGGGAGGCCTGACCGCATACTTCTCTTGACCTCCAGCGCGTCTCTTTCCTCCCGCCCTCTTTCTGTTCCCCTGTTGGGAACCAGGGCCAGATCAAGGAGTGGGTGGGGTGAGGGGAGGACTGTTGACAGGAGAGCATGAGGAGAGGGGAACATTTCTGAGCGCTTAAATTCCTTCACATCCACCCTGGAATCAGGGAATTCAACTCACATTGTGCCCACACAAACACAGCCCCTGTGACACTCCTGGAATGCCGAAGCTTTTCTTCACCAATTTAGGTAATTACCGCAGTGGTCATGGTGCTCAGAACAGAGACCGTGACCATGGGCGGTGCACGGTGACAGTAGCAGGGGCCGCCGGCTGCTTTGTGCATGCCGAAACCAGACCTGCCGACAAATTCATCACTGACTCCTCTTAAAGAGCCCATATTTGGTCGTCATGCCTAGCGACTGGTGTATTGTGTGGGGTCGGGGATTTCCATCATTCCCCACGAATGTGATGGATTGTTTGTGTGTATTGTTTAATGATGCCACACCATCCATTGCTTCTAAATATCTATTCCAGCCTATATTTTCATCATTATATTTTTTATTAATATATGATTTTACTTCAACTGAAGGGAGGAACATTTTACATTAGGTATATCTGATAATGTGAGTAGTTCACAGATACAGGAGGAAACCTGTAAAGCAGTTAGCAAACCTCTGCAATAACCTGTTCCAAGTTGTTCATTGTAGAATTTGCACAATTGCTACATCACATTTAAAGAGAAAAAAATTAATTTTCTTTCAAGAACGGCTTTTTACGTGCTGCAATTCAATTTATACGAGATTTGAAAATGCGTCAATTATGCCTTTCATGCCATTTCGCACTTAAACAAAAGCATATTGTGCAAAAGGTGAAAGCAACCTTGATAATCAACACCTAAACTACAGTATCTTTGGTTGAACACAGTCTGTTCTTGTTTTGGCCTCCAGGTATGAACGCCGTAGCAGTTACAGCTATCTGTCACATCTTTGCTGTGTCATCAGGGCCTAAATAAGCAAAGCTGCCTTTTTGTTTTTCTTTTTGCAGACAGTTTGTATCTTCTTTTTTTTTCTAACCTAATGAGACCAGCTCATGTTTGGGATTCAATAAAGGAAATAAGATCAAATGTTGCATCACAATTAATAGAATCAGTGAATTAAATGGTTGATGCTGTAAGACTAAATGGTTTTTGGAATTCTCTCTCTTTGTAATTGTATCACAACAGTGCTGAGAAAAGCAGGTTAAACTCAGATACGGGCCTGGTTCATAGCAGGGGTGTACGGTATCAGTGCGGTATGATATCACCCTTCCACCCAGTGGTACTGACGTAAACCTTATATTAGCCCCGACAACAGCCACCTATAAAAATCTTCAAAGGCACCAGTGGTGGTATGTCTGGAGTCCAACTCACACACATGCTCCCGACCCCGTGGCTGGTCTCACAAACCTCCGTCTGTGTGGGGTTCAGGTGTCATCGCATCCAGTAAAGATCCCATTTCACTGCAGGTGTTCCATCAAAGTGCTAACTGGTGCCCCTCTGGACTCCGAACCTGGACCCCGCTCAATGCCTGACTGGCTGCACGGTCCCAGCCAGTGATTAAACTGCACGCGTGTGCCAGGGCAGGATGATGGGGCCTCTGCTGCAGCATATCTGAGGCACATCTTGTGGCCAGAGGTGTCATCCAGGGGATTGACTCCTGGAGGGCCCTCCTCCTTCCTCCCCTCCTCCTCTCCTCCTCTTCCTTTTTTGTTCCCCAGTGCTTGTAATTGAAAATGTATTTATTGCAGGGCCAGAGGCTGGACTGGGGAGAGGGAGGCGCTGCAGCTTATGAAGATACGGCTGAGGTGAGGGCCGCAGGGTTTGGCTCCTCTTCAGCACCACCAACTCACTCACACAGTCATTTTTTTTTTCTCCCTCTTCTTTTTGGCTGTTCTCTTTGTTTACTGATCCCTCACATACTCCTAACTTCTCTCTGTTTGCTCGTCTTTTCTTTCGATGTCTTCCTGTCACTTTTATCCTATTATCTCTTTATCGTTCTTGATTGGGCATGTATAACGTCCGTTTCAAATGCAAATGGCGTGGCTTGAATTGAAGTCATGTCCTGCCAAGAGCAATTAGTTCAAAGAAAAACGTTGGAGAACGTTGTCCACTCACATGCTTTTTTTTATAGTCGCCTTTAACCAATGTTTACTATTGTTAATTACGTTTCCTTACTTTTTCTCGCTCTTTACTGTTACTCTTTACATCGCTTCCAGCAACACCTACGTTTATTCCCAATTCTTTCCGTCGTTGGATGTATTGAAAGAAACCTTTGTTCAATAAACAATCTTTTTATATGAACTCAACAACCCCAAAACACTTAACATACAAAACACTTTTTAAAACGAGTCAAGGAAAGCAGCTTTGAGAGTTGGGGGATATCCATGAAATACTTTTAACAATTTTAATAAAACGTAATAAAAAAGAGTGTGCAGCATATTTGCCAGACGAATTTGAGGGCAATTTTTGTTCACTGTATTAAATTCCTTGAGTTTGATTTAACTTAATTTTTCTGCCTCCACCTTGGGAAGACCTCTGTGTAAAAATGTGGTTTTGAATGAAACATGTTATTGGAAGTACTTTTGACAAATCTTGAAAATGGTTACCGTCCAAAAACAGATATCTACTAATCTTTTTAAACACATGATTGAATTAACTTTGTCGCAGGTGTTACTTGTGTAACAACAGATAGATCTCTTGTATTCCGAGCACTCTAAAGGCTCCCCATTAGACTGGAGCAGTGCGAGTCAAAAATGGCCTTTCTGTTAGCAGAGCTCCTCAGGGGCCCTCATAAAGCGTGATTATCTTTTATGAGTTCCCCCTCTCACTCCCAGGTCTGGCTCAACAGGGAGAGCAGCGCAGACACTGGGCCTCCCTTCTTTATCAGACCTGCGGATGGGAAGGAGGGGTGAGGGTGAGGAGAGGTGAAGGATGTGCTGGGATCTGTCTTCCACAAAATTCCTCTGTGTTTTTGTAGGCGCTTGGTTGAAAGACGTAGAACATATGTTTGATGGGTTTTGGTTTTTGGTATGTGTGTTGTAGATTTTGTCCGGTGTTGTCTTCCAGGATTTTGATTAGAAGAATTCCAAATGAAACATCACACCAATGAAGCATGCTAGCTATCTGCTACCGACCATAAAGGCACGCTGTGCGAGATGCCGGATTGAGCGCAGCCCCGAAATAAGTTTCGAAAACATGCATTTGCAGAACAGTACCCGTGGACCCGACACTGACATGAGCATCACTGTAGGAGGAAGGCGCAGCAGCTGTACCTCAGGGCACCGCCTCAACTCATGGTCTCTCTCTCTACGGAGCTCCTCACCCGGCGGCGGTGGTGAAAACGGGACGATACTTTAGCCCAATTGCATTCCATTACGTATCAACACAAAAGTTTGTGACCAAATAGGTGAGTGTCAGGAACTTAAATTGATTGGGAAAATTTGAGTTTGAACTTCTGGCTCATGCTAAGGATTTTAGCATTTCTTCTTTCGTGCAATAGCGGTGGACACCCATACTTTCTGGTGATATCTTTCCCCCCAATTGGTTTGTAGTGTAAAATTACAAGCACTAGCTTCTTTATTTGGGAGCCGCATTGAACTATTAAAGTTTTGCATTTCCGCGTGTTTCCCACCAGACAGGACCACAGGGTATCGTTTGTAGCCCTTATGGCTTCTCCTTCCCTACATCTGTCTCTGATATTACTCAATCTCTAAACCAGTGGAAAACATCACTAGGTTTGCTTGAGGAAACACCAAAATGCCATTCAATTAAAAAAAAGTGTAGACAGAAGGTTTCTAAACGTGTGCTTATTATGGAGAAGCGTTGGGAGGGCAGATGGTGCAGGATGGCATGAGCATGGATTCAGCCACAAAGGGATTCAAGGAGCCACTATCGTGGTTGACTGGGGATGGTTATCACTTACATCCTCTGCAACTGCCTCCAAGACACGCTGACTGACACACCAGAATCTGACAGCTGCAAGTGGAAAATAAACAGGAGGGTGAAGAAATGGAGTAAAAATAAAGAACCTTGAAAGCACAATGGCTAACCGAAAAAAAAAATCACCCCTGCAAAAGTCTGATTGGTAGCCGGCCTTGGGTATGCAATCCTGGCAGGCAGCATCATGACAATGGTGTTTCTGAAATAAGATGGAGAGCCTGAGCTACGATGAAATGGTGGCAGTTAGCATTGTCTCCATAGCGATTCTTTGACTTCCCTATGACGAATCCCGGTAACACAGTCTCTTGGCAGACCAAAGTGGGCCGCTTTGCGCTATAGAGGGTCCCTGCACATGAGAAGCCAAAGAGAACCTTTAAAAAACGGAGCAAGATGCAAGAAGCTTTTTTATGCTCATTCTGGGCCTGTGATAGCTGCAGTGGCATGGATTTGTATCCCAGCTACACTGAAAGGGCTGCTGAATTGGATGGAGCTTTAAAGTGAAGCAAGAAAGCTCTGGAAAATCGGCCCTCAAAGGCACATTTCAACTGGAAAGGGTTTCTTTTAAGCTGTCACTCCTTGGTAGTTGAGAATCCTATTATGGCACCAACTTATTGTAATTAAGAGGGAGAAGAGATATACGGGCAAAAACACATCCATTGGACAATCTAAGACAGAGAAGACTTTGTTGTTGTTCCGTTTTTTTTCGGGGGGCAAATGAAGTACTGAGCAGCCAGATCACCTTATTTGCATTGACATGTGAATGATGTAAACAGTATCTAGAAGCCAGCTTTCCTTTCTCTCTGTCCCTCCGTCCCTCCACTTGCAGGCGCCACTTTAAAGAGACGTAATGGAAAATAGGTTTTATGGCTTTCATCTCTCCCACTTTAGGAGGTCAGCGAAACGGAGCCTTCAAAAGAAAATCCCGAGGAAGTAACGATCCCTCACCTCATCAAGTCTTCTGCTAAAGTCTAAATACGTTTCGCTCCGAAAACAGTGCCTATAAAGCCCAATATAAAGCAGCTAGGAAGGGATTGTGAGCAGCAAGTCCATATGCTGCTGTTTATTTGCCTGATAATAAGAGGATTGTGCTTCTTTCTTCTTCACTCTCTCCACAATGGGCGGCTTTTGAAGCAGGAACGGATGATAGCCAGAGTCCTCACGAGTGTTATCAGCTGCCGTTGTAGTAATTGAGAGACGTCCTCAAATTTATGACTGATGACAATGATACGAAATTCATTGTGGGTGCATGCGGCAATGTGACGTGACCTTTTTGTGAACTCTATATTTCTGTAATAATAGATGACTATGTGATAATGACTGTGAACATTAGATTTATAAATGATCAAATCCTTGAAGTGACAGTTTGTGCTCAATAATCCTTTTTGTTTTTGCTCTTTGTTAAACATCAAAAACGCATATGGCCAGTAATGACAGGGGTCATAGTCTCGTAGGTTCTTAATGATTTTTTGCAAAAGTATCTCATCATCTGATACTCCCCTCTCCCCTCTTTGATCTCCATTCTCTGCTCTTTCCCGCTGGACCTGTCTAGTGTTACAAATGAAGGTGCTGAGAGGGTCAAAATATCAAGAGCCAGACTGTTGACATACAAATTCATGGGGAAACTCGTTCAGTGCTTCTCCACACCTCCGGCAGCTGTGTTTTAGGGCCGTCACTCAACCAACCCAGAGCCTGTATACAGAGACTCAGCAGCTGTGACGTGAATCTTCTCACTGTTATGATTGTTAAATTGACAATTGGCCATATTATCTTCATTGCAGTGCCTTTACTTGAATTATTTACATCTTAGAGGACAAGACATGATCAAACTGGTACTATTTGGGGAGCCATGGCATGGAAACGTGTAGGCACCCCTGCATTAACATACATTAAACCCTCACCCAACCCAATGTTTTCATACACCAGCATTTAACTATTATGTAATCTTATGTGATCTTATGTAATCTTTAGCCTGTTACGTGCAGCGCTTTGGTGCTGTCAGAAGGCCAACAGTTCCTTGCGGCACCCCTGCACATGTACATGCATGAAAAAAAACACAAACACACAGGTACTATTTCTCACCAGGAGGCTAGTTGGCTCCGGTTTATCCTCAGTGATTTACATTGTGTCTGAAGAAGGACGGCTGGCTGTGCCTTAATGCAGAGCACCGCTAGGGAGGGAGAAGTGGCCCAGAATTGGTGTTAATGAGCTGTTAACTCTGCTTCAGCCCAAAGCACCATAGTAACCCCCGCTGCCTGGCTTCCAAGACAACACAAGCATATGCAATCCCACACACATATATACAGGGGAATGCAGATGTTTGCTGAGAACGCCAGTAGTCGGTAGCAGTGCCCGAACAGGCGCACGGGCTCACACACACTCCCTGACACCGATGTCCACAGTCACTTGTGCACATGCACGTGCACGCAAACTGGAGCTGCACCACCGTACATACACTCCAACCCAACACATACTCAGTCATTCGGCCTCACTCCCAGGCTACATGGGCCGTTGGCGCAGAGGCAGTAAATCCTCCTTAGCCTGACACAGAGTTGTGGATGCCGAGCAGATCTGAATCAAACAACATTTGCAAATAAATGTCATTGTTTGTTTTATCCTTAATGCCAGGTTGACGGGGGGCGGCTGCAGCTGCTGAAAGGCAGGTCTGACAGTCACAAGTTTTTCCCCTTCAAATGTTACAAGTAGGGCAGTTCACTCCCCTGCTGCTGCTGCTGCCAAGCAAAATTACATGACGGCGCTTTAATACATACACGGATTCCATAATGACAAGCATTGACATCCAACTGCTGTCTGTTGTAGAACTCACACAAATCTTCCCAGTCTGCGCCTCATGACACTTCAACCACCAGTGGCATCATTTGTTGATGTCTAGCTTCGTTTTTGCTTCGTAGCTGCAAACTGTCGGCAACCTGCACAGCATGAAACACTGACTCTTCTCTGTTGCTCGCATGTACAGGTCCGACTCTTGTGCTCTTTTATTTAAATATTGAACTGAACTCACAGTTTCTGCTTCTCAACAGCTTTTGATTGGCGTAACTGAAACACTTTGGCCAAGTGTTTTTATGACGAAACATCATGAAGACGTAGCACATCGTTAAACCTGAGGAACAGGAGCGAGGAGCGGGCTCGGTCTCCGAAAGGTCTCCGGTTCCATCCCTTGCGGCGACAGGAAAAATGTAGGCACGGTTGGTAAAAGAAAAGATCTTCTCCCCGCCCTGAACGTTCACAGATTATGTTGTCTTGAGCAAGGCAGCAAACCCCCAACTGCTCCCCGGGCGCTGCTAATTGGCCGGCTGCCCACTGCTCCGACATCTGTGTTTGTTCACTTGTGTGTTGTGCATGTTCAAATGAAGAGAAAATAATTCCCTGTGCGGGATCAATCAAAGTATTTTAAATTCCAAACAAATCAAAATAATTGGGTGATGTCGCCAGTTCATAAAGAGAGACCATCAGTAGATTATAGATTGTCAGTATGCAAACAGGATTAATTAGGAGATCATATCTCTGTAGCTCTTCGTCTATCGCTGCCTACTGCCTGTTTCTGAGGAACCAAGCACGCCAAAAAAGGATATCTGTGTTTGCAGTGTTTAACTGACCTGAGGGTGAGCGTGTTTGCGGTTTACTGTGTGTGTGAGAACATTCTGCTTTTTTTCCGAATGTGCATGTCAATGAACAAATGTGTGCCCCCACTTTAAGCCTGTCGGAGGTAAGAGGCCAATTAATGGAGGATGTTGTTAAGTGATTTTAGAGGCTTCGCTGGAGATTTAAAGAAAAGGAAGGAAGATGGCCGCCCGCAAGGTGCTTTAATAGTCCCTGACAGTGCTTGTGCTTTATAGCCAGCAGCTGGTCCAGGTGTTAGCCTCTGCCTGAGAACACATGCACACACACACTGCTTGCCTCATTAAGGTCGGCCCTAGCAGGAGAGCTCTTGTGGTTTCGAACTGAGTCCGACGACGCTGTGTGGAGCTGCAGCCTGTGAGAACACATGTTACACTGCGAGCTTGCCTGGAAGGGGAGGAACGAGTGGAGGGAGAGATAAGGGTTTTTTTTCTTGCTCAGGCATTCAAATTGCCATTTGTTGTGGCTTATAAAACTATCTCCAGAAACAACTGGCTTCTTTTATAGATATGTAGTTTTAACAGAGGAATGTTTACACAACCGCCAAATTTGTGATGGTGTGTAAGCGATCTTTTACTACATTGTCTTCTTCCCACGACCGGATGTATCACACTAGCAGGAGATTTGATGTAGTGCAGTACTATAGACATCGTCGGGCCTCGGGATAATTCAGGTGGGAGGGGATTGTACCTGTGTCATTCAACAAAAATGATTAATGGTTCTTCTTAATCTTTTAATTATTTTAATGAGGCAACACAAAATCCCAATGAGTCACTTGGATGGAAAGCTGATGCCATTCATTGAAACACTGATTAGATGAGCCACATCGTCAGGCTGTCCCAGTGATGGCCGTCTGTGTGTGTGTGTGTGTGTGTGTGAGTGCATACTTGGGGGGTCATTCAGTCTGGGTTTTTCAAACGCAATAATTGTAATTTGGCAATAAGTAGCTTCACCAATCAGGGTGAATGAAACGGGTGGTGTGTTGAAAATAAGAAGCACCATGGGGGAAGAAATACAACAGATTATCAGTTCTGAGGGGACTTGCCCGCACCCCCTGCTATGGCGCTCTCTCTCCCCTCACTGAAGCCAACATTCGCCTCAGGTCAGCCATATCTAATGTTACTGGACCTCTGCTAATACAGGGGTAGGAAACAAAGGGGAACCTCCCATTCATGTGCTCCCCTCTCTCCCCAGGTCGGTTAATGAACATTACAGACTGGTTCACTGAGAAGCTGAAGATGCTCGC
>CAAKHC010004226.1:13058-43413 GCA_901007825.1 Macroramphosus scolopax | reverse complement strand
ACGAGGACAACGCTCATCAACGAAAGTGTTTTCTTTCCGAATCCTTTCACTTTTCGAGTGTTCACCAGTGTGACCAGTGTGACAGGAAATAGGATGTCCTGCCTTATATGTGCCACTTGGCCATTTTTGGGTAAAGAATCTACTGAGAATGTTCGTCTTACTGTGTTATTGGGTGCCGGAATAGATGGATTAATGGCTCCAGATTGAAGGAGTCGTTGTCTTCTTGCCTTGCCGGTGACGATACTGGCAAGCTGGCCAGAAGGTTTTCCCGCAGTTAACCACTGACTAGACAGAACACGGGATCAAACAACCCAAACTCATCTGTTAAATCTTTATTTCAAGTCTTTGATACATTGATACACAAAGCTTGACCACAGTAATAACTGATAGACAAAACATTTGCCGCAACTGTCATTTGAGAGGCACCGCTTTTTTTGCAGCCTCTTAAAAAGTCGTCCAGTTCATCTGACTGTATGGACGCGGCGTGTAAAAGTAACATCTGCTCAGACACCCACAGAAATTGCTCTTGGATCTCAGCATGAATGTGTGTATTTGTACCACTTCTCAAACTTCAGACAGGAAGTCCAACCAGGCTTATGCGTAGAAGCGAGTCTTTGGGATGTGGGTTTTTTTTTCGGGAGGATTTCGATCTCTGATGACACCCTGAGCCTCAGGCTGTCTTTGTTTGTCATTAGCCCTTCGGCTTTGATGGTTCTCGAGTGCTATATGTTTCTTTGCTCAGACGAGAAACTGGATACTTATATAAGCCGAGTGAAAATCAGTTATTGATATCACAATATTATTATAATTTGACCAAAAACACATGTCGGTGGGGTAAGTAGAAGTACGAGACTGGTGGATCAGCAAAAGGCAAAGACACAAACTTTAATAGTCCAGAGAAATTTAAGTTTATGTGCTCCTGTATATTTTGGCAGGACTAAAGACAGTCTACAGCTAATTCCCCGCAGGCATGACTCCCTATATGTAACTGCATGTGTGGGCGTGTATCTGGATGCAGTACATAGAGGTTTGGCGAAGCCCTTTGCAGACATGCCGGAACATGACACATAGTTCCTCCCGTGTATCCTCACAAACCACAATGAAGCAGCATTAATGATAAGCACCTGGATTCCCACAAGCTCCCAGTTAGTCCCAATTGGTGGTAACTGATAAATTGGGATGAGTGGGAGTTCTACTGCACAGCCCAGTGAATGAACCCTTTTCACATCAAGATGCAAAAAGAGAACAGAAGGAGAGAGCTGAAGAGATCCTTTATGCTGGCAGCGTGTTCACATGAGAGGAGACCACACGCTCGAAGAGCGAACGAGATAGAAAAGTGAGAGAGGGACAGTGTCTTTCCCAGACAGCCCATGAGAGTCCGATCAACTCCCACGCGTCTGGGCTTGTGTGTGGCCACCGCACACATACATCCTACACGCCACATGTGTCCCTGTTCATCCCCTCTTCATGACATCAACCCTTCGCTCTCTCAATCCGGGCCACACTCCCCGCCGACTTTGATGCGTTTTTTCCCCGATGTGTACGACAATAATCTTTTTCACCCCTCCAAAAGAGCGGGCCATGGGAAGAAAGGGCCTGCACTTGAGGCTTTGCTTCATCTTTTGCCCCGACTCTACAGCGAGACAAAATCGCCTCGCCGGCACCACTGTGCGGTTCAACTGCTGCTGAAAAGAGATGCCGAGCAAATCCCTCTTATACACAACAAAACAACACTGTAGCCTTTTCAGTGTGACTGCCCACAAGGAAAGGGCCCTTTCTGCCGGTGGCGGACACTGTGTCTATCTGTCTATCCACTTCCCACAGATGTTGACACTGTTTGCTGCGGGTTAAGATGCCCTCTAAAGACCATTGTTCCCCTTGAATCTTCTCTGTTATTCAGTTTTTTCCGCTCTTTCGAGACGGGAGCCGGACGTAGAGAAGGACGAAAGCGGTGAAAGACCTTCGGATGGCAGTCAGCGCTCCAGGGGGCCTTTCTGCCCGGAGAGACCCCGCAAAAGGACTTTATTGTGGGTAGCAGCAGGCAGCCACTGAGGGCTGTATGCTGGAAGTATTGTGTTGTTGGATAGACCCAAGTCCCTCTCCAGAACAGGGTCAAAGGTTAGCCCCCCTGCGGGTTCCTCCATACCTGCCCTGCCTTCTCTCCCCCTCACACTCCCGCAGGCCCAGGGAGACACAGCCACGTACAATGGAGAGCAGTCAGCACACTACTAAGGACACCATTAAGATTGAGAGGTAACATAGCGGAGAGACTAATTCAGTGCACTCTCCTCTTTTCAATGAATAGATAATTCAATTAACGGACTCATGAGAGGGAATAACGAACACGGACGGTCAGACGCTCCTCTCTGCAGTTTGCAAGGTCAAGTCTCAGCGCTCCGGCAGGATAAAAATCTTATCGCACATTCAAAACAAAAAACCTTTGATGACATCTCAGCTATCGTCATTGTTGATGTGGGTGGGAACCAAAAGATGGTGTGTGTGTGTGTGTGTACAGGTGACTGTTTTTCTATGCATGTGCAGATATGTAAGTAAGTCAGCCTTTGGAGCGGATGGTGAAAGACAATGTCAAACATTCGGATCTATGCTGAGCCAGATCCCGCCCCTATCGCCTTATCTTGACACCCCTGTGCATCAAGGGAATGCTTGCTCTCATGCCTCCATGCACCGTCAGCACTTCAAATACAAACATGCAGCCCTGCTTATTAGACAACCCCTCTGATAACCAAACCAACTACAGATTGTATTAAAGCTGCAGCTTTTAGTGTGCCCTCGCACCTTTGTGCACACGGTTTGTGGCCGTGGCCGTGCCTTCACCATCAAAACAATGTTGTAAACCTTGATCATACTTTGCAAAGTCTTGTTTTGTTTTCTGTACAATTGCGAGATTAAATAAAACCTGCTCTTCCATGTTTGAAGAAACCTTTGCAACGGGTTTGACAACTGCCTAACAACACATTAATTAGACTACTGTTGATTTAATCTACTGGAATTCTTTTTTCGGAGCCGTCAGTTGGTTTTTCAGTTGTTAACCCACTTGAACAAAGGGGAGCTGCAGACTACAGAGAGCGCTCTTCTCTGAGAGCGATTCAGCTGGAGCATCAATGTGCCGCGTTTATGACAGAGGATTGGTGCCGGTAGTCATCACTGATTGGTGCTGTCAGAGGTGATGTATGAGTGTGCGGCGGCATCTTTGACCTCAGATTAACAGTACATTAACCTTTTCTCTAGGCAAGGCCAGCATGCCTTTTAAACCCTGACCCCTTGGCCGCTCACACCACCACAGTGGGTCCTCAGTCAACGCTCTCCTCTCCGAACTCCGCGAGATGCCACATTGTGTTTCGCCGCACCATTGTGTACAGGGCTAAATAACTTCCAGGGGATGTCCAATGCTGGAGGGCAGGAGTTTATACTTGAGTGTCGTCTCTCGGAGGGGAGCTTGACCAGGAGTTGCAGGTAGCTTTCATGGCGGCTTGGCAGGCCGACTGCTTCCCCCGATGTCCTGCTGCTAGAAATTTGTAGTCCCCCTCTGGTTGTCTTTTTGGGAGTGTCAACCGAGGGGCCCCTGATGGGAGATTTGTTGATATGATAACTCAATTAAGCTTCAGGATAGATGACATTTTGGCAGAAGGCCACTCAGCATCACCCAGGGAGGCATTGATTTGTCTCCTAAACTTCTCCTCAGGAGGCACCAATTAGTGCTAGTAATTGGAGAATTAGTGATGTTGCTACATGTTTTCTGTGTTTTTTTTTCTATGTGGGTAGAAAAAAGTCAACATGAGGGCATCACCCTTTTAAGTCGAGAGATCTGCGTTAATACATTTACTCTTTTTTGTATTTGACGGTATTATTTCTTCCACTGTGTACCTCACAAAAGTGCTCCTCAAGTGAAGGTTGGCCATGGTCACTGCTTTTTCTTATTTCTAACAGTTTTTTATGCTATTCCATGCCCGCAGTCTGGAGATTATTCAATTAATCTGGCCAAGGTCTGCATTTTCAGCACCGGGCCCTTTTTTTTGTCTGAGAGATTTGCATCATAAAACTCTGCTTCACAGCTGAGGGAACATTCTTTTTTTTTTTTTTTTGCTTTTAAAATGTGAGGGTGGCAAAATAAAATATACGTTCACTTTCCAACAAGGTTGTTGCCTCGACAACTGCCTGCAGAGCTGTTTTTTCTCATGGAAATGTTCCTTCGCTGAACAATGTCATTTCATTACAAATGGCAAAGGAAGTATTTTTAGATTACTATAAGTGTTCAATTTTTTTTTAGATGACTATACATCTTACAAAAAGTGACATAACTATACATACCTCTGAAATGTTGTTGCCTGAAATCATAAGGAATGATAACAAGAGATTAATACTGTAGAGATTATAGAGATTGGGCACTCAATCAGTGGTTGAGTCCAGATTTTACACACCCATTCTTAGCACATCAATTACTTTGCCTCATCTTGCTCTTGGGCCTGTGGAGCTCGTCGACGCTGTGACCTGTGACCTTGCATGCACTGTGAGTTTCGGCCAACACATTCAAGGTATAACCATCTGTGCCACCCCCCTCCCCTCCCCAGCACTTGTTTCTCCGGACAAGTCCTCTGTGTCCAGACCCACTGTCCTGGAAAAGTTGCTTACAGTGGACTGTTTGTTTGGCTTTGTAGCTGTCTCAGCCCAGGAGAAAGGATGGGTAAAGAAGGAGCAGGGCTCCTGGAGGACACTTGTCTTCTCCTCTTTCTCTCTTTTTTAACTGAGCTCAAGAGGGCCGTGGTTCCCTGCACCTACGAGTTAACTTGTTACCCGATGACCTCACAGGCTATCTATCAAAATCAAACAATAGTGGGTGTGTGACTGCGTGTGTGTGTGCATGTGTGTGTGTGTATGTGTGTGTGTGTATTTCATATGAGGATATCCTGGTTTTCTCTGTCATTTATGTCAGCACATGAAATATATTTTTATTTGTTGGATAAAGCGTGTGTGTGTGTGTGTGTCAGCCTCTACCTGAGTCTCCCAGGTAGCAGGTGTGCAGGGGCCAAAGTCTCCCAGGTAGCAGGGGTAGCAGGGGCCAAAATCTAAGTCTGATGGTGTTCAGTACATCTAAAATACGTCAAAGGTCCCAGAAAAATACTGTGGGGTCCCAGCCATCAAATTTTCAAGTGCAAATCCACCGCGTACGTTTATTTTTCAGTCATTTGCATGCCTGAAGCTTTAACCAACAGTCTCAGCATTCACTGTGTGATCCTCCTGACGTGTGACAAACAGCCGAAGTAGACCGTTAAATTGAGAAACAATGTCTGAAGGGAATTTAAGTGACGTTTGTGTGGTTTCCATCACTTCTGTACGAATCAAAAGCTAAACCATGGCCCAAAGTCTTAACAGATGGCGCTGCGGTGTTGACACACACTCACGATGTTGTCTCGTAGTGATGTGTCATTCTGTAGTAATGACACCCCCAACAATAGGAGCTGGCCCAGACACTGACACACATCCAGTCGACTCATATTCTTTCTGCTGAAGGAATTTAAATGCTTCGATATGATTGATATTGTGTTCCTCTCTAGCCTTCATTGAGTCCTCTAGGGTGCTATCATGATGTATTTAGCAACGCACAGTACATGATGCCGCTTTGGTGGCAGGACCAGGAACCCATCAACACTTTGCTCCTCGTCTCAGAGGAGGAAAGCAGAAATATCACATTCAATAGGAAAACCCTGCCACCTAGTGGGTACAAGTACCTAAAATATAATTCCCACTTGTTATACTCTCCTGCCATCTAAAGGCTGCTCGTGAAGTTTCATCGGTGGAACTGAAGGAGAAACTATCACTTATGAATGAGCTAAGAACAAAAATCAAACTTTTAAAAGTCCAGTGGTGGAGATTCGGCTTCCTGTGACGGATTGTATCACTGCGTTAAGGAAAATGATGATGAGCCTGTCATGAGTGTTTCAGATAACGTCTCTCTGCGCCAACAAATCTGATCCAAATGAAGGACTCACTATCGGGCTTAAACAGGCCTTGATGACGACACATTCATTTGAGACTTCCTGCTTCAACAGAAACACATGAAATATCTCACTTTTTTTGCCTAATAACAAAAGTCTTGTATATATACTGTATATCACTGGGCTCTGGGAAATTACTATATATTTTCTGTATATTTTAGACCAATCTCAGTACCTCCAAATGTACATGAAAATGTTTATATATATTTATTTGCTAAGTTGGTTGAAATAAAATGGTTTTTTTTTTGACATAAAGCTTTTAAGCATACTTTATTCTAATATGTTTTTATATTAGTGCCACGTATTTCACCTGGTGGCAGCTTCCATGTCTCATTATAGCAGTCAGGACAATACTTTTATGGATTGTGTTTCACAGTTTTTCCCGTAAATTCATATTTAATTTCCATATCTTGTTCGGTGTCTTTTTCAGTAGGTTTGTGATTCAGTGCCGAGTTACAACTACAAGCAGTCATGGTCAGAATTCCCATGAGCATTGTGTCATAATCAACATGGCTGAAATGTAACACCCGTTCGTCCCGGGTAGCTATTGTGCCTTCAATGAAAGTCGGACAGGGTGATGTTTCCTCCCAGTGAGCTTGGAGTCAGCGTCTCGAGCTCACGGTGACAATGAGGAAGACTTGTGTTGGAGCTTTATGGTTCAGAATCTGGACCATTGTTGGGTCTTGCCACTTTATTTTCTTACTGCTTCTTGGGACAGAATGTGTTGGTAAGCAATTTATAATTTTAAAGAAAGATTTACTGTTGAAAACACAATCAGTTGATCTGCTTTGTTTTGCTTTTTGTCAGAGACATTTTATGACATTGTGACATTAGTACAGTTACTGCTCTTGTAGTACAATATATAATATATAAATATATAACACATTGTTTAGCTAAACATTGATAAAACTGTAATCTGGGGGTTTCTGTTCAATTCAAACCTGTTCAAGCTCCTTCAAACAACATAAACCACAAATCTTGTTAAATGAATCACAAAAATTTAAATCTACAAAATTCCTTACAGCAATCTGTTTATACTTGGTGGTACTATGGTGAAAGCATATTTCTTTGTTTATTTGCATGTAGAATACAAAGGAGCAGAAAAACATCAGCAACAAAAATGAAACAAAATGTTTTTTTGCCTTTGCAATAACTGTATAATTGTGTGTATTTGTGTTAGCAGCTTGGCCTCTTGCATATCAGGTCGAACGTCGCTATATAAATGCACCAATTTACCATTTAATTTACATTCAATGCTTCCTGTTTTCCTGAAGTTTAGAATGTCAAATCACTGATGTTTCCACAGTGTAAACTCCTGTTTTCAGGTAACAATCAGATTAAATGTTCCCCGAACACAATGTATCAGGTTCTTGGGGGGAACCCGGGCCATGGAGACAAACTGCCTCCAGGTCATCGGAGGAGAAGGAACTCCTGCAGCATTCCTTTATTACAGGTAGTCACTGTTTCTGTGTGCTTGACTAAGGAGGGAACTAGGCCATATTCATATCAAACAGCACATTTTCAACATAAACAACATCACAATGAAATGCTTTGGTTTATCTGTGTCCACAGACTTGCCCATGCAACAGAATATTGTATATGACACCAACATGACAGGAAATGCTCTCCGCAGACGAGGAAGAAGCTCTCGGTCTGCTTTCACTGAGGACGCTCTGCCAACAAAGATTTTGACCTCGTCTCATCTCTCTTCTCTCAGAGATCTGGTGTCAGAGAAGAAAATCACAAGTTGGACAATTTTGCTTCACATCTTAACACAACATGATGACATGAAAATGTTTATCTTTGAAGACACGTTGAGTTGGACTTCACTCTGGGTTCAGATGGATTGTGCAAACGTATTAATAATTTACTATGTCAAAAAATCACCATACATATATACGTTCAATTAAACAACAATTAAAATGTTGAGTCAGTTGTGAAGTTGTGTCTGAGTTAACCAATATTCTTCTTGGTATTCATTAACTCAACAACCTGAATTTGATCAATTCAGTTATATATAATCCCTACAATAATATTAGGTGATTAAGGCTGGGTCGTGCACTAAAAAACATTTATTTTCTATAATCACAGATCAATATTTTTACTATCCCGCAGTTCAAAACCCGGGCAATATAAACTGTACAACAAACAAATCAAAAGGGTTGTTACACTGCCCTCTACAGGTTCAAAACATGAACTGCATCATCAAATTTATAGTTGGGTCAGGTGCTGCACGCATGTCCCATCTTTAACCACCAGATGGCAGCAAATTAAACATTTCAGCACTCATACAAATAGTCTCAAGGAGAACAGGGAGGAATTAGGAATATAGCAGGACTATTTAGTCGCAGACGCTATAAGTAACTCATGTTTCATGATTCTTCTCAATAGAAAAAAATCTTGCCAGGGACAGACAACGCTGCACATCAAAATGTGATGTTTGATGTGATGCTTTTAAGACTATTTTTGAACAGTTTTGTAGCAACTATTTCAGCTTGTGTTACTGATAATAATATGCTTCTATGTTACTGTTACAGCAATTCATATGAAAACCTGTTTTTTTACAGTTCGCTTAGGACTACGTGTCTCTCTCACTGGTCCAACTGAGCTTCTTGACCCTAAGGTCCTCCTTACCCTAAACAAAGAGGTCAGTATATTAACTGCACCACACCTGAATAACTTGTATAAATGCAATATAAGTCAGTTAGTTTAGAAACAAACCAACCGATAACTAATCAATGTTCAGCCATGAAGTCTAAAGGCCAAAGGCTAAAATCTCCCTATTTGCTTTGGTCAGGCTTGCCAGTTCATGATTTATTTTTCAGTAAACAATGAGGCAATCCCACACAGACTCTGTTGGGGAAGTTACTTAATTTATATCTCAGTTCTTGAACTCAGCAACATTTCAGACTGACAGCACCTTTAATTAAGGAACAAGCTTGGGTGGATTAACGGATTAGCGTCTCAAAAACTCTACAGACCTCTTGATGTAGTGGACGGTTTAAGGGTGAAAGGAATTTTTGAGCTCACAAAGAAGTCAAACATTCCTCAGGCTTTTTTTACAATGACGTGGAAGAAACAGGTTAGACAATGAGGCTCTTGTTTTGATGTGCGTGTTTCATATATGTGTCTTTTTGTCTTTGAGAAGGCAGGGATCTACAACATAGGAGGGAAGGCAGGGCTCCTGTCCATGCAAATACTGAAAATCAAGAGAGTGACCTCTGCACCCTGAGATGTTATCGTCCAAAGTCCAGCCTACTGTTTGATAATTTCATTAAAACATGTCCTGTGGTCTTCAAGCCTAATGCTATTATATGATTCGGAGTAATCCATGTTTATTTTCTAAAATGATTTTCTGTTTAGTTTTTCATTAAAGATTAACTTCATTATCTTCTGACACGCCTGTGTTGCAGTCTTTGTAAGGGCCCGACAGTTGGCCCCGCCCATTACACGGATCAGCCAATAGAAAAGAGGTACTGAGCTCTTATCCTCGCCCTCCCTATTGGGGTTCCTGATGGCCGTGAGGAACTTTCCCTGCTCTTCACCGGTCATGAAGGCGGCAGTGAATGCTTCGGCAGGTCACGGTTAATAAAAAGGATCCGCGCAGGGGTAACTGCGCAGCCATGTCAGACTCCGGGTCCCTAGAGGACACGCTGCTGTCCGAGGAGGAGAGGGAGTTTCGGAAGATTGTGGCTTTAATCGGAGGTAAAGAGAGGATATATCTGGTTAGTGATGCCTGCAAAAGTAAAGGGGTGGATGAGGATGACGCTCGAATACTACAGGAGTTCATCCGTGACATGTTCCACGGCAGCAGCGACGGACAACCCCCTCCCTCCCCTATGAGCAGTCGTGGAGAAGCCGCAAGAGAAGATCCAATTTCCCACGAAACGGAGGCTGTAAGAAGTAACGAAAAGTCTGAGGATTTGGGAGCCAGTCCGGTGGAAGGGGACACAGAAAGGGTGATGCGGCCTACGCGCAACGGCAAAGCGCAGAGAACAGCAAGGCGAGAGGCTAACATTTACTGCCAACGACGAGCAATAGACTCTCCTGTTATCATATTCATCTTCAGACAGACATTTATCAACAGCGATGTCAATGAAGTCTGTTTAAAGGAGATCCTGAAGGACGTAAAGGCGCGTACAAAACGTGCCAGGATCCCCCGACCAGCTCTGATTGGATTAATACGCACGAGACTGGAGAGCGCCGAGACTGATACGTGTGTGCAACACCTGGAGAGTCTGATCCGATCAGTGTTTCATAAACATTCACCAGAGACAATATGGGTCGGCTGCTTCACTCCGAGTGCAGAGGACAAAACGCTCAGCATCAAGAAAAACGCCTGCAAAGTTATACACTCTTCTCAACGAGCAGGTGTAATAACATGTCCATGCTTTTGAAATGGTTTACATACAAATCCAGTGAATTTCTTTATTAGTATAGCTAATGAGGTTTATAACTTCCTCAAGGACATGTTAGCAGGGCATGATTGTCAGCATGTAGTCTGAACCATTTTCTGTTTTAACCAGGGGTCAATGCAGCTATGAATAAAATATGAGACAACCAAAATTGAAAAAGAACGTCAGATGTCACTATTTAACTGATTCAGCCAATATATCAAGGAAATTATAGAGATGATGTAATTATTGTTATGATGTAATGTAATGATCACTAAACAATAGCAGTGAGTACCAGACGGTTTGTATTAGCGCTCTTGATTAATGTAGGTCAATGCATGACATTCACAAGACCACTCATTTGTGCACACATTTTTTCCCAGTCGTAGCTGCGAGAGGCTCAGGGACAAAAGGAGCATTCATGAAAGAAGGAAGCCCTAAGATAAGCTGCCAAGTTGTTAAACGCTTATTATTGCCTTTCAGATAATACCATTGATCGAGGTAACCCACTTTTGAGGCCATTTGAAAGTTTCTGCTGGGCTCGGGCAAGAGCAGCCAGAGGACCGGCCAGCAGCTCTCCAACCAACAGGCGAAGAGGTGAAGCATTCTATTCCCATCGGATTTTTTTTCTTCATCCATTCTATATACCAGCTTAGTCCTGTTCGGTGAACTGTTCCAGATTGTACTAGATTGGCAGAAAGAAGACTATATCGCCAGATCATATTTCATGATGTCTTACAGCAAATTTAGGGAGAATCCTAGCGGGCATAAAGACCTAATTCATCAAATGAACCAACTAACATAAATTGATCAGATTGATCCCTAACACAGCAGTGTCATGAGAGCTGAGACATAGTTGCAGCAGTCCAATGGTATAATGTGACATTTTATTAAAGGCAGTATCTTGCGGCTTTTACTTGTTTTTCAGGTGACACTGGAAATTTAGAGGAAAGCATCCCTCTGAAAAACAATTCCCTGTCTGCCGGGCCTCATGAGGAATCAGCAAGAGGAGGCCGCTGATGTTATGACACATGACCTGGAGCTGCAGGCCTATCACTGTGGAGAATCCTGTTTTTACTGTGAAGGGAAACGTTGTCCTTAAGTGCCCTTCTATGTATGATGTTTTTTTTTCATGGTGCTCAATATTCCCTCTGCTGAGTCAATATAACTCTTGATCGAGAAGAGTATGTATAGTATGCTATTTGGTGAAATAGGTTGCCATCCTGCTGATTTATACCTTATCTTAAATGTATGTTTAGTCACAAAGGAATTTATTTTTACTGTGGACTATGTTGTGTGTACTGTTGATCAGTTAGTCATACAATCTATATGACATCATTTAACACCGCTCCTTTTTTGACTGCGATAGATACGTGTTTGTTACTAAAGGTTGCCTGAGATAGCCTACTTTTATGGTGCATTGGTAATCACCGGACTGTAGCGTCCGCTGAACAAAATGGACCACTGCCACATGGCCTCAGATATTCTGGGGCGACACATTTCGCTAATTTAACTTCTGAAGCACAATATGAACTGAAAAATACGGAGTGTCTTTAAATGGCTAATAGCAGCTCATTTTTTGCTTTTATGTAACAAACAGGATAATCCAGCAGGCATGTGAATCTTTTTGCTTTTACGAACTTGTGCCTTAGATGAATGCGATGGACTCTTGTGCTTTATCTGTAATAGAAATTGACGTCTGTCACGTTTTATTGTATTTATGTGACTAATTCATTGTCCATTAATATAAATATGTGAATAAAAACATTCAGATTTGTGGGTGCGAATTGTTTTATTATTTTATGATTCAACCAGAAATTTTGGTACTGGGATTTTCTATAAGCAGGTGTTGCCATGTGAACAGATACTTAAGTCCGTTGTTTGCTGTCATGCATGCAGAGGTAACTGAAGCATTTACTGTCTTAAGTGAAATTATAGTTTCTTTGTGAGAGTAATATAAGTGAGTAATTTATGAAATGAGAATTGACCAGAATCCAAGTTGTACTGTTGGATCTTCTAAATGTATTTGGGTACATGAAATAAACTCACCATTTGCTTGTCACAAAAACATTGAAAATGCCATGTCCTATTTTACATTAAATTAAATGACAAAAAAACAAACATGGGATTGGTTATTTCATTACAGGAATACCAGCCAAGCTTTGCAGTAGTAATGCAGTAGTTTGTGTCAAATGTGGAGTAGAATTAAGTAGTAGGTAGAGTTCATCTTTAAACATGTAAATATATGAAAAATAAACAGTTAAATTAGCCCCTCATTAAACAAGTACTTTTGGAAAGTAATTGTCTGCCACTGCACAATTTACTCCATAAATGAGACAGGCCTGACAGCAACATGTTGCCTTTGATATTCATTTCTATGGTCCTCCTGTGAAGCAAAAGAACTGATTCACGGTAGAGTGCCTTTGGAAGCGCCGTGATTCATGGATACTTAAGTGCAGCATCAATCCATAAATCGTAGTACTGTTGGAACACATCTAGTCATATTTACGGGTTTTGAGCAAATAGGGATTGGTCAAAACAAGGTAGTGGATGAGAATAATAGATGAATATATATTTTAAGTCAGGCCTATACGAGGCCAACTACGACAGTGGTCCTTTAACAGGCGACTTGCGGTATTGAACAAAAGGAAGTTAGCAGCGGCTGCGTTTGGTTCCACTGTTGTACATTTTCAGATACTATAAATCTTATACTTTCTTTTTACTCCCAAAAATTTGTACCGAATTGCATCGTTGAACCGGAGTTACGTGGTAGAGGAGGGAATAAGGAGCCAACCATGATAACATCTGCCGGTAAGTCGTAGGAAGTGTTTTTATTTTGCTAGCCTAAAGTCTAGCTAGCTGCCATTGATTTAGCTGAGTCACACAGCTAACGAATAGTTGTCAGTTAGCTGTTAGCATACTAATGTTAATGAAGGAAAAGAACGTTGTTGATAAACGTAAGCATTAACCTGTGATCAGAAATAAACTATTAAAATGTTATCTGGGGAGAACGAAACATTACATTGTGTTTTGGACGTTGTAAAGATTATTCATTTAATGACAGCAAAGTTGCTAAATTGTAGTATTTCATACAAGAATTCGGTGACGATATCAACAGTGCGATTGGTTTAAATTTGATTATATGCTCCCTTTTTTCTGCTACGATACAGAATGTGTAATTTACCTTAATATCGTCGGGTGTTCCTGATTTTGGTTTAACTTTAATATCATTTGTCATTCTGTCAATTATGTTGCAAACCAATGCATTGGAAAGCTTCATGTATCATTGTAAACGTTAACACTGACATGATTAGTAGGTTATTTATTGGTGGTTAAGTGAGTGATGATAACACGTTATGTCTTGATGTACTTCATTTATTTTATCTTGTTATCTTTTTAATTTTGCAGCTGGAATTATTTCACTCCTGGACGAGGAGGAACCACAGCTCAAGGTAAGATTTAACAGCACAATGTTAGACTAGGTGCCTGACATTTCAATTTCCATGTCAACATTCATTTGAGTATAGTGTGTTAGTGGTTGCCGTTCTTGCCACTTTCTGTTGTTCTGTGAAATGACTTTGAGTGCTGAGTTGATATTGTCATTGCACTCTAATGGGTCGGTGCCAGCTTGTGGCCGAAGTATTTTATTTCAAATGTTAAATAATATGTTTCTGTTAACACATAACACATCACATGTATGCAACATCTGTTTTATTTGCAGGAGTTTGCTCTGCAGAAGTTAGACGTCCTTGTGAATGACTTCTGGGCTGAAATATCAGGATCTGTAGACAAAATGTAAGTACCATTGATGCATTTGTTCTCTTTAAAGTTGTACAAGTGGCACCTGGCATTACAGATTTTCAGTTGATTATTATTATAAGTATTGATTATAGCCACTTTCATCACACCTTAGTCCCTCCTATTTTTAGCCTCTCTGTGGCTGATGCCCCTCAGTTGGTTCTAAAAGGAGAGTTTAATTACTACTTCAGTCTTGTTTATCCTTGCATTTTATATTTGCAGCGAGGTCTTGTATGAGGATGAAACATTTCGGAGCAGACAATTTGCTGCCCTGGTGGCCTCTAAGGTTTTCTATCACCTTGGAGCCTTTGAGGAATCTTTGAACTATGCGCTTGGTGCTGGAGATCTCTTCAATGTCACAGATGACTCAGAATATGTGGAGACCATCATTGGTGAGTGATTAAACATGACATTTCTCAGACTTATTTACTTAAGATGTGGTTTGGTTGGTGCTATGTTGCTCCTGATACTTTAACCTACATGAAATAAATAAATAACTTAACTTGGAAAAATAGATGTCCTACTGTCAACTTACAGCCTAACTAGGCTTTTTATTGTAAAAAGGCAAATTCCTTTTTGGAGTTAAACTGTGGATTTACACAGATATCAAGCTGAGACCAACACTTAATCGTTTTTGTGTCTGATGCTAGCCAAATGCATCGATCACTACACCAAGTTGAGGGTTGAGAACGCTGAGCTGCCGGAGGATGAGGAGAAGAAAATCATTGACCCCCGACTTGAGGGCATTGTCAACAAGATGTTCCTCCGTTGCCTAAACGATCACAAGTACAAGCAGGCCATTGGCATTGCCTTGGAGACCAGGCGCCTTGACATGTTTGAGAAGACCATCTTAGAATCGGTAAGACGTTCTTATCATTCACAGCTGACTTGAGTTTTGTTTGGTTGTATATTTATTAGAATATACAAAAGTTTAAAGACTCAGACAATAACATACTTTAATAACATAATCAAGCCATTTTCCACAATCAAAGTTTGATAACAGATGAGTCTGTAAGTGTCCCAAGAATTTCTGTTGAAGGCTGACAAAATAGTTTTTCATTGTGAGAGCTATGCCTGACATAATAGTACTATGTCAGGCATAGCTCTCATACAGGATATATTCAGCTCTCATACAGGATACTGCTTTCGATTGTTCAATGTTACACCTTCCTGATGTTGAAGTGGACACAGATGCAGTGTTGATTTTCCTTTTTCCTTTTCTTATGCAGAATGACGTGAGTGGCCTTCTTGCCTACAGCCTGAAGGTTTGCATGTCCCTGATGCAGAACAAGAAGTTCCGTAACGAGGTGCTGCGAGTGCTGGTCAAGCTCTACATGAACTTGGAGAAACCTGATTTCATCAATGTCTGTCAGGTATGCAGCAAAGCCTTAAAGGGTTAGAACAAAATACTTTTAGACATACTACAATTGTTTTATACAGCTTTATATCCTGAGTTGCTCTTCTTCCACAGCATTTTGTCTTGCATGTCAGAAGCAAGCATCCCTCTTTACTTTTTTCCTCTCCTCCCCACTGTAGTGCCTGATATTCCTGGATGATCCACAGGCCGTTAGTGACATCTTGGAAAAGTTGGTAAAGGAGGACAACTTGCTGATGGCCTACCAGATTTGTTTTGACCTGTATGAGAGCGCCAGCCAGCAGTTCCTCTCCTCTGTTATCCAAAACCTGCGAACTGTTGGAACACCCATCCCAGCGGTTCCTGGCTCTACAAATACAGGCACTGTGTCCGCACCAGAGAAAGACAGGTGGGCACTGGAAGATAACAATATTGCAATCACACAGTCGTAGACCCACATTGTCTAATTCCTTGACAGCACAGCCCGCATGAGCAGAGTGTGTGCATTGCAGAACCTCTTGATTTTCATGTCTGTGCCATCATAACAGTTTAGAGCAGCAACACAGCCCATGTGAGCAATTATATCTTTTTTTTCTCTATGAGACGTGTGCTGTCCTTAACAAATATATGCAGTTGTGTAGATAGACTTTTTGGCAACTGTCCTGCAACAATGTCTGTATCCCTTAGATTTTGGCCGGAACAGATCTATCTGTTAAGGATTAAATTCTTAAGTTCTCATTTCCAGCCATGAAGCACTAATATTAAAAGGCACACAAATTTTCTGATCCTTAGTATTTGAGATTTAATCCATCAAGTTAAGCTCGTTGATATCAACCAATGTTTGAAACCCTGCTCAAATGAACGGCACCAAACATTTTTTAATAAATGTACATTAACAACTTCTGAATTTGGTTACAAGCGGTGAAGTGACTCTTCAATAAAAGTTGTTTTTTTGTGTGTAACAGTGATGCAATGGAGACAGATGAGAAAGCTGGCAGCTCCCCTGCTGGAAAGCCGGCAGAAACGGTGAGATCCTTACGTTGTTTTTTGACACCAGGTGCAGGTCAGTTTTCTGTGTCCCAGTAGAGCATTTAACATTTGGCTGTAAAACCCATTATACTGCTTCTTTGTTTTTATAGAAGGATGAGCCCAAAGACCAGAACGCCAAGATGATCAAAATCCTCAGTGGGGAGATGGCCATTGAACTGCACCTGCAGTTCCTAATTCGAAATAACAACACTGATCTTATGATCCTCAAAAACACAAAGGTATTTCACATTCACTGACTTAGAAACTATAATTTTTAAACCACTATTAACAGATTAAATGCGCATTCAGTTACTATTGCTAAGAATTATAACTGAATTTGACCTGACATTCATTTTTCTTCTCCTCATTTCAGGATGCGGTGCGAAATTCCGTGTGCCACACAGCCACAGTTATAGCCAACTCTTTTATGCACACAGGAACCACAAGTGACCAGTTCCTTAGGTAAGTGTGCCATCAAAACAGAAAAAAAATAAATTTTGCAGTCTACACTGAGAAATTTACCAGTAATGACTGTTTGACCAAAGGTTTTGTTTGCTTTTGTAGAGAAAACCTTGAATGGCTCGCCAGGGCCACAAACTGGGCAAAATTCACAGCAACAGCAAGTCTCGGTGTCATCCACAGGGTAAACCTATGACCATAATGCAATGCAAACAACAAAACATCAATTGGAGCTTCGTCCAGAGAAGCTTCAATCATTCAAGTTTAACTTCCTGTTTATTTTTTTGTCTGCATTTTCAGGGTCATGAAAAAGAGGCACTTCAGTTAATGGCCACCTACTTGCCAAAAGACACCTCCCCAGGGTCGGCCTACCAGGAGGGAGGAGGCCTATATGCTCTGGGACTCATCCATGCCAACCATGGTGGTGACATCATTGACTACCTTCTCAGTCAACTCAAAAACGCCAGCAATGATGTGAGATTCCTTCAAATGCCTTCAAAATGTCAGATGTGTTGTATTTGAATGTGGCTAAAATCAGTGACATTTGCCATAATGAAAGCTAAGATAATTTATTTTCAATACATAATTCTATACATAGATAAAGGAATATTAGAGACAACGTTTCCCTGTCGAAAAACTAGGATCAAGTGTTACCAATTTATTCCCTCTCATCAGTGTTTGAATTTGGGTTTCTGTGCTGATGGTCAGTGTTCTTCTCCTTTGCTCCAGATTGTCCGGCATGGTGGTGCTCTTGGCCTTGGTTTGGCTGCATTGGGAACAGCTCGACAGGATGTTTATGACCTTCTTAAGTCCAATCTGTATCAGGATGATGCTGTCACCGGTATGTAGACCCACTACATATTTTAAAGGCTGCTGAGTGGTCTTCAATGTCTTCGCTTAATAGAATAAGCTAAACTAAAAAATCATCTATACTTACGGGTTTTTGTAATATCATGTATAACATGTAGGTAATGCTCAGATTCACGCTGCTAAAACACGTTTGTAACACCTGTAAACATCTGTTCATGTCTAACAATCAAAATGTCAAAAGGGTAATGCTGCCGATGTGTGTTCTCTCAGGTGAGGCCGCTGGTCTGGCTCTGGGGCTGGTCATGCTGGGCTCAAAGTCAGCTCAGGCCATCGAGGACATGGTAGGATATGCTCAGGAGACACAGCATGAGAAGATCTTGCGTGGCCTGGCTGTGGGAATTGCTATGGTCATGTATGGACGCATGGAGGAGGCTGATACTCTTATTGAGAGTCTCTGCAGAGACAAGGTAAGGCTGTAATGGTCCTAGAAGGCAAATCATACACACTGAGGTCAGAGTTTTTTTATTTTGGAGAGCTGCAGTCTTCTGGTCGCTTGGTAGTCATTTGTATAATTGTGGAGCTCATCTCTGATCTTGTCAAATATTTTTGGTTGACTACAGCCCTACTATTTTCCCAAAAAAATAGAAACTGCTGTGCTTTATTTGTGGCATTCTTGCAGCTTGTTTACTATAACAATGCTGGCAAGATTAACAAACGCGTGGATGGAATTTAAGGTCATTGCACTCCAATAACTTTTGCAGTTGCAAAATGCAGTTTCAGTATTTGATGTAACGAGTTCTGTATGTATTAACACAACTCTAGGTTGTACGTGTATTTCAACTCGCACGCGAGGCTCTTCCACTGTGCTCTCCGCCAGCAATCCTTCTAGAAGTGCTAAACGAGTTAAAATGGCTCAAACTACTGTATGTTGATTATAATTGCACATCAAGACGCAATCTCAAAGCTCTGCGCTTCCCTTCATTGTCTACCTTAGGACCCCATCCTGCGACGTTCTGGAATGTACTCTGTAGGCATGGCTTACTGTGGCTCCGGGAACAACAAGGCCATCCGACGCCTGCTACATGTTGCTGTAAGTGTTTACTCTTTGGCTTTACTGGAGGGAAGACTACAGTTTGAACATACTGGCAGTGAGACAGATGCCAGGGATGCACAAATGTTCCTGGCATCATAATCTAAATTGCACGTTTTTTTTTTATTTCATTGTTTACAAAATTTTATGTGGGAGTATGATTTAACATTACACATCACTGTTTTCCTATTTGTCCCTGAATATGTGTTCATGACATCTTGTATAAGAACCATTGCCAATTATATAGACCACCTGAATTTAACATTTTGCTGACATTGCACTTATCAAGAAGACGTATAAGATTACGGTTCAATATGCAGCTAATTGTGCTTTTAGTGGCAACAAATTGCTAATGCAGTATGCCAAAGGCGGATAACTTGTCCTGTAGGTGGCACCATATGTACACTATAGTTAGATTTGATGATGGAGCATAATCTCCGATGGTGAGCCTTGAGGGGGGGGTGTCTCTATGAAGGTTACTGCAGGTAGATGAGTCTCAGTATTCACTTATTTGACTGCTTTGCTTATCTTTTATTAAGGTGAGTGACGTGAATGATGACGTTAGAAGGGCTGCCGTCGAGTCCATTGGTTTCATCTTGTTCAGGTAAGGATCAGACGGAATCACTTGAGCTCTGAATGTTGTGTTTTGTCCCTCTTCATCCAGCCGGGAACCCGTTTGTTTACATTCCATGGTGATCAAGGCCAGAATTCTTTTGATGTTTTATACTTATAAACAAACGCACAGAAAAAACATACATTCTTCAAAGAGCATTGTTTGTACGAATACTCAGGAATTCTATTGGCACCATTAGAGAACATCTTCAAACATAACCCAGCCCTTGGGAAAACTGTTGTTGTTTACCTCTTAAATAGGCTGCATTGTCTCTGATTGTTTCGTCTTTCTGCTTTTCATGCAAAACATTATTTTAAAATAAGGGGTATTTGATCTTTTGAGAAATGCATGCTATGGGCAAGGAAGACCCACCATGGCTTATTTCTAGAGATATATCACTCCCCCAGGGTATGATAAAACATTTTATTTCCTTCTGCTTATACTGTACTGCAATTGTTTTCATGGAAGGTATTGCTCTCGTCAGAGGAATCTACACTTTCCTGTTATTGTTTCTTGCACATTTACTTCCCTGGTTAATTATCGGTGTTCTTTGCACTATATTATTAACATTGCAGTTCTAAACTGAGTGCGTAGCAAGTGCATAGTCATCAGGGTTTACACTTTTAAGCCCAAAGACTGCTACTAAATTCTCCTTGTGGTCAATTTGCCACCCCCCCTCTCCAACTTCCCTAATGGCCCAAGGTCTGACCTCATCCACTCCTATAGGAAGACTTTAGTTCTTTCATTCCTTTTTTCTCCCGTTTTTATTATTAAATGAACAGTTCCCTTTTTAATTTAAAAGACTAGGTCAGTCTAAAATCACGACACACATCAAACTTGCATACCAATCTCAGGGAGTTCTGTCCAAATCTTTATTTAAAATGTATGTACTGGCAGCAAGTTGATACTGTAATTTAGTTTTAATTCAGATCATTTTATGTTAAACACATTTATACAGTCTTGTATTAATACACATAAAGGTACTGTAAAAATGCTTTCCAGCAATGACCTCTTTCCTGCCGGGGCTATGTGCATGCATGTTGATAACCACGAATGGTGTTAATAGTTATTGTTGGAGTAACTTGCTGATCTCTTAATATGTTAACATGCAATGAGTTTATTTGGCTGTCCTGCTGTACTGTAACAATCATTCATGATATGTAGACATAAACCGTTAAAGAAAGGGGATGGTCAGAAAGGATGCCGTTTCCTTTCAATTCAACACAAACACAAATATTTTATTAAACACCATTTAATCTTGAATTTGTTCCTACCTATGTACAGTCCTTTTAACTTGAACTCATTGAAAATGTCCGAACATACGTTTGTCACAAACATACTACAGCACATACTAAAGGTCTAGCAAGAACAATATGCATCAGAGTGTGGTGCTTTTAATGTTTGTTGCAGAGGAGATTGAAAGGGTAGAGTTGCGGCTGTCCTGATGAAACATAAGCATGTAGTAAGAGATGGTTTATAGCACATATAGATAGCCCAAGTCAAACAGAATCCGCTTTTCTATGCCGCATTCAGAGTTCCAGGTTGTCATTAAATCTTCATACCTCTAATTTGTCTGGCCATCTGGACTTTATGAACTTCATAGTAATTATGTTTAAAAAAGGCATAGCCGAATGATTTAACTAATTGTTGGCATCAGATTGCATCAGACTAGATTTAAATGTTTAAATTGGAAATGTCGTCATGTTCAGATCCAGCTTTGAATTTTGTTGTTATTGGATTTTGCAACACCAATTTTGTATGACTCCTTTTTTGATCGGATATTTTTTTTCTAGTAGTTCTATACAGAACTAACATGTTCTTCTTGCTTACCGTCTACGTTTTCTGTCAGTAGCATTGTGTCTAACACAACACCATTGGATGACTGCGCAAGGGCCTGCCGGCACCTCAGTGGACTTTGGTAGCTCACTGTTCCAATACCATTTTTCATTCCCCGCTTCATGAACAACTTAGAGTTTTCTGCCATGGAAGATCTGAATGAAATTCTAGTAAGGGTCCGATCTGCATTTGATGCCCTTTGGATACTTTGTGACCCATCATAAGCACTGTTCTTGTAATTACATGTGATGTAACGTCTGAATGCCTTCCTGAAAGTTTGATTAAATAGGGTGTAAACCAATGGGTTGATACCTGATGACACATAACCCACCCAAACAAAGATCTCCATGAGGTGGGAGATAACGTCAACATCACAGCTCGTGCATAGCACAGATGTGATATTGGTAATAAAAAAGGGGCACCACATGACAACAAACAGGAGAAAGACAATGCCCAGCACCTTTGAGGCGCGCTGCTCATTGCTCAGGGTCTGCATTGACCTCTTGCCCATGGCGGACATTCTCCGAAAGGGCATTTGATCAGCCGTAGGAGTGTTTGTTGTGCCTACATTTGGGTGTTCTGGCATCCTGGAAAATCTGTTGTCCAGCATGTTCAGCTCCTTGGCTTGATGTGTCGACGTCTGTTCCCTTTGGAAAACTGTTGAGACCGTTGGGTAACTGAAGCGATGAGTCACCGTTGACCTGAGCAAATAAACCTTTTTGCGCAACACCTGGACCGTTAGAAAATAGATAACCATCATTATGGTCAAAGGGACGAAGAATGCTGCGATGCTGCCAAACATGATAAATTCCTTGAAGGTGTCCGTTTTTAGCACGCATGTGTTATTGTTGAAGGTGATGTTGCTCTTAGGATGGTAGTTCTGGAGCCCCTTGATCGGGATCGGAACTGCTATACCTGGGGAATGATGATAAAACTTAACATTGGAAGATGAAAAATATAATCATTTGTTAGCATTGATTGAACTGCTGAATGACCCGTGACAGCTTTGACGTTCTCAGCACAAACTAATTACCCAGCTGCTGCTTCTTATTCCACAGAATTGGTGTGTTAGTAACAGAAATGAAAAAGATTTATCCTTCTTGAAGCGATTGATAAATAAACCGAGGTTTGTTTGTTCCTGTCCTTGAGCCTGAAGTCTTAATCCCTGCAGCATGTTCTCCCTGTTTTGCGAATGAATTAAGGCTCAGGTGAGACCAAACCCAAGAGCTAAATTGGCTATGCTGTTAGAAGACTCAGTACAGGACACTGAGCAATAATACTTTAGTGCATTTGGTGGATCAAGAATAAACACTAGATATAATGTTAAGAAG
This sequence comes from Macroramphosus scolopax, assembly GCA_901007825.1. NCBI lineage: Eukaryota > Metazoa > Chordata > Actinopteri > Syngnathiformes > Centriscidae > Macroramphosus > Macroramphosus scolopax. The sequence goes on along the minus strand of CAAKHC010004226.1, from coordinate 20,685 downwards.
CTACTTTGTATTGTCTAACTGGATAGTTGAAATTGTCAGCCAATCTTGATCAACAAGCTTCGATAGATTAAAGCCGATAAGTATGATTGATCAAGAGGGACACATAAACATTAAACATATCCTTTTATAAATACTCAATGTTCTTTCTTTCACATTCCAGTGGTGTGTTGCTGTCAGGCTAATTCAAAGTGATATTTACAATAAGTAAGCAAACTTTTAAATCTCACGAGGAAAATCTCTTAATATGTTCACTATTTTCTGAATTCTGAGATCAAGATTTCTTGAGTAATATTTTGGCATTTAAATCTGAATTTATTAACTACCAGTCCATGTAAGAATTGTTTCAAATATCCTGTAGCTTTTTTAGCTCTGTGTTCAACATCATAATAACTTGTTTTTCAGTGAAATATTAAAATGTATATGTGACACAATAAGGCACTCTATTATTTTGATCGGTGAGAAATATGCTTGGTTGGTGAGCCAAAAAAGATAATTTGGGACCTTTTTTCCTAAAACAATTAGGAACTTTTCACATATTGACCTGTCAAATTATCTGTGCAAACCTCTATTCCTCTGGTCTAGAGTTTGCACCAGTCATGTTTTTGTTGTAGGTAGGAACCATGTTAATGTTTTTGTTGTTTTTCGGTGCAGTTTTTGTTTTATCAGCTATCTAGAAGATTAGATGTGTGAGCAGCTTCTCAGGGTGTTTCCCCGGAACTACAAGTCTCTGCTCTCAGGGTAGTTCTTCAAATGTTTAGGGACTTATTACAATTATTGATATTAGGCTAAGGGACTGACGTTTCTGGCAATCGACGGCAAAACAATGTGTGCCTTGTGCACTCTCTCCTTGTTTTTTCAAATAAGTCAGGAATAAAGCAGAGAGAGGGAGCTTAGGTGAGTTAGATGGAATAAGAGAAATAATGCCTATGTTCTAAAGCGGTACAGTCACAAAACATAAAATTTAATGAACATTAGGATGAATCTGTTAGCTCGCGTATGAAAACGTTCATTTCAAATGCTCATTTTTTAAATCTGTCTTTCTTATGGTTCAAATGTGGAAAGGCACACAGGAGTGTGTACAAGCAGGATTATGCCTTCATATTAGTTGGTCTCTTTTGTAGAATTTAAGTATGAAATTGTGTCTACTCGGTCGAATGTACACTACCAATAATGCAGCATTACCCAAGTTATTGTTTTGCAGATGCTGTTGACCCCATTGTACACAACAACAGTGCACTTAGCACTGGATGAAAACGCCCATAGTGGCCCTTGAATTAACTCCAATCTCTCATAGAAATTGTCTGTGTTGTCCCTATATGAAATCTTTGGTAACATCACAAGCATGCCCTTATGTCTCAGTGGGATATTACTGTGCCTTCACCCACTGCTCCACACACCATCCCCTTCACATAGCACAGCAATGTTGTTTCTATAGTACCACTTTTATTGCATCCGGCCTGTTCTCCTGAGTCTATAAAACAGGTCTGCCATGGATCATGCCATGTCAAGAAATGTATGACTATCCCTACCATCGAGAACTTACCAGAGTAAAGACTGGCACAGAGTTCAGTGTGTGTGTTTTTGTGTGTGTGTAGAGTTGAAGGTAAATACGAATTACAATGCTTACAAATTGATATAAGCCACACCAGTGCTATCTTGACCATCGCGTTGGTTCTGGATTTGTACTGGCTGTGTTGAATTGGCTTCTTGATGGCTATGTAGCGGTCCAGTGAAATAGCGCATAGGTGCATGATGGATGCAGTAGAAAACAGCACATCCAGGAACAGCCAAATGGGGCAGAGGAAGTCCGGAAGAGGCCAGCCAGCATCTAAAGAGAAAATGAAAAGAAATTCATCCATTATGACAATTACTTGTTGTCTTGTAGTAATTTAATTTGTAGATAAATTGTCGTGCAAATACAAAAGCTAAATCCTTATATGTACTTATAATAATCTATCCCATTGTGATTTTTCAAATGAACCTGTTCTTGCACACTACCAGTTATGGGAGATGTATGACAACGGCAGGGGATTGGAAGTAGCACTCGTAGCAAAAGATTGGTGTTTGTTTATCTATGTGAGGAATGACTTTACTGGAAAACGGAGTGTCCGCTGACTGTTTATGGAGCTAAAAGCTCTTTAGGTAGATGTGCTGAAGACTATGCTCAACAGTTTATTTTCAGTTCCAGGAATAAAATTGGCAAGTAGGGGTTTCATCCTGTCAACCATTAACATTGCAAACAACTGTTGGAAGTATTCTTTACATAATTTTCTATTATATTGCCAGCCTATCCCTTCTTTGCTTACCGCTTCTGCTCATACTTGGGAACGTCTTAGTCATAGTTTTGATTATGCTTCATGTGAAAGGCTTATTCACTCACAGATACTGCATGTATAGACTCTCTGTACCTGTTTAGTGGGGATTTAAGTCACAAGCCAAATCCAATAAACAGTGGAGCTTGCAAGGCCCAAGAAGGTGCATTTTTATATGGTTAAAGAAGCGACTACGAACCTTTCAATTTATTTATTTGGCGGCCCCTCTGGCCAAAATCTGCGTTTTTACAACCACCTCATGTCATAGAGATCTCAATATGCCATGGCTCAGGCTGGTCAGAGCAATGCATTTGTTATGAATGTGATTGAAAAGTATTTGGTTTGCATGATGCAAAGCGATAACTCAGTGTACTTACTTTGTGACTATGTAAGATAAATGATATGATTTATGGTGGGACGTGTAACGCTCTAGCTTGTAAACGTTAAACTGAGCAAACTTTTAACTTGTAATCCTGATCTTTTGAGAATGCTAAAGGTATAGATTCCTCAGTTATGTTATGTCTTTAGAAAGCTAGGTCCCAACAGTATATGTTCTGCTACACTTTGCTAGCGTAACATATCACTACCGGACAAATAAACGAAATGAGCTTTGGCCTTTGAAAATGTAAACATAGGCTCTAACAGTCTTTGTGCCATAAATCGATTTGCCGCTTTGAACTGAACCGAGAAACATTGAATTCAACTTTACTGCACACACAACAATCACTTAAATTGTTCATTCAAGTTTTACTTCTGCATTGCAGAAAATTTGTTTGTATTTGTCTCCTAGTGTATTTAATGGATAATGTTGCCAAATGTCTATCCATATATTCTGTTGTAATTGTTACAGAGAAGGAAAAATAATGGGAAGAAAGGCACCAATTTTGAAAGCAGTTTTACTTTCTCTTAGTTAGGGGTTCAAATTAGTGCATCGGTTATGGTAGTATATTTTATTTTTGGCTGTCGGCACAAGTGTATGTGGATAAGACCTTACTGTGCAGGCTGTTATAAAGGAATAAATTAGTTTTATATATGCACAAGTCAATATTATTTGCTATTTCTTATCATTGCAAAAGCTGTCTTGCGGCTGAAAACGTTCTCTTTAGCTGTGATTTTATTGTCGTATAACACAGTAAATATGATGTGTAACGATTGTCTAGTTGCATTCATTGCTTCCTTTTTCATGTTAAGATTGAAGGATCGTTGTCAGCTGTTCCCCAACTTATACTCTGTATCTAATTCTGCCTTGATCTAAAAGAAATAACTGAAAAGTTTATTTATACATTTGCAGTGAAAGTCCCTTATGTATTAGTACATTCAAGACAGTACAATCACTTTCTATATTAAGTTTTTGATTACAAATTGTAACATCCTACTCTACCAACCACAAAAAATACATTTATTTTCAGAGATATTTTCCCGAATGTATATTTCCACGTTACTATTGCTTCGGTTCTAAATCTGTAGAACAGGACTTATTTAAATTACCTTGAAATTACATAATTAAGTGATGTGGGCCCATATTTAAGGGATTTTCTAAACCAATTTGTCCCCCTTGTTCAGTCCGTACATTTTCTTTACCCTTTACGGCTTTAGTGGCTTTTTAGTTAAACGCATCCGATTTTCATGAAAAACTTGATTTTCACGTGTTTATGACTGTTTATGCTTGAGACCTCATTGTAATCTGGCCTATAATTGTCCTAATTTTTGGACGATAAAAGTTTGTCTGCAGTGTTGCATCCTGTTGTCGCATTCAAGAAGATAGAAGATAGTCTAAATCACATGCAGTTATTTATGGTATTGATGATTCTACTGATCAGCAGTTCAGTTCAAGTTGAGTAAATGTTACCATTGCTTTGTCAGAGGAAGGGGCATGTGTATTATTCATAGTCTGTAATATATCATCTATAATTGTTTACAGATTGACGTGATTGAATCTGGTGTTGCTCAGCTTTTCTCGGAATAGTGTCGAGGAATTATACTGGGCATCCAGCACAGGCTGAGTTTCTCCTGTTAAAGTGTAGTATTTATTGACATTGACTAGTTTCAGACACAAGCCCCATGCTAAACTTACTGTAGAGAACAGTGACAAGGGCAATGGGCATCACCAGGAGTCCAACCAGTAGATCTGCCACAGCCAGCGACATCAGGAAATAGTTTGTGGCATTCTGCAGCTTTCTCTCAAGCGATACAGCAAGAATGACCAAGATGTTGCCTCCAATAGTGGGGATGATGACCATGACAATAAGCAGGGCAGCCCATTTCAGCGAAACCCCAGATGCTTCTGGCTGCAAGCTAGTGGCCTCAAGTGGAACCGTAACTGGCTGGGACATGTTGCTGTAAAAGTGACAGCAGGCCTTAGTTGGGTTCTCAGCTCTGATCCTTCTGGTTCTGCAGACTTGGTCAGCATTGTCACTGAGCCCCACAGGCAACGGAAGCTCAGGGTAGTGCTTGACAGCTCAGGGTCAGTTCACATGATGATGCAAACTCCTGTGCAGTTAATATACCAAATGGTATAGCTGTCAATCAGGAAAAGATCCACTGTTTGAAAAAAAAGGGGTGAAAATTGGTCCAATGTCTCAAACTCCAGTGTTAGCAATAATCCAAGCACGATTAATATTTCCACGGAGACACGCTAGCAAAGTTCCTCATTTTCCCAGGCAGATGATTCTCTTTGTCGTCTCCTTTGTCCACCTACAAGAACAAACCGGTCAGCTAAAGGAACGGCTATACCTTGTTACTACTTGCTGTTGTTTCTCTGTATGATGGCATCATAATGACAGACGTTTCTGGTAATAAATGAAGTGGACCTTCCCTGTGGTGTGCCACATGTTATTTCTACATTATGGAAGAGATTATAGTTTTAACTAATTTTGAAAATATAAGCAATAATGGCGTACATGCCTTTTCAATTTCTTGAAACTAAATAATTTGCAGAAAGGCATAAAAATTTGAAACATCTCTATATGTGTACATGAATCAGTGAAGGAGGAGGACATAAATATATGGATTTTTTTTAATTCAGCTCTAACATTTAGTCTTTCAACCCACTAAAGAGATGCAATGTTAAGTGAACGAAATGTATCTTCAATGAGGTGCTGGATGAAAGGTGCACAATTGTCTTATTGTTTAGTCTACAAAATTTAAGCAACCATACACATGGAATTGATAACACAAAATCCTTCAATAGAAATTAGTTACAATTAGCAATAGTAGGATTTTGCAAAAGTTTCTTACCTTCTCCTGAAGTTAAGCTGTTGTATTTTAAAGTAGCTCTAAATAATTGTCCAAACCACTACATGCAATATTTGTGCTGGTAGAACAGTGCAGCTTAATGCACAATGTGCTTCAACCTTTGCAAACATCTGGGTATTCTGTAACTCCTCCTAGCTCATCTATATATTTCCATCCTTCCTAAGTAAGAACATGACAGAAAATGCCCTCCCTTGGAAAGAAAAGTCCATGAATGTGGGTTTTGTTGTTCTCCAAATGTTGGCTGAACCCCCGGTCCTGCTTCGCATCACCTACCGCGATCACAGATTTAAACTTTCAGATGTTGTGGCTCCTCTGCCTTTCTCCCATTCCTACTCTCTACCTTTTGTCCGCAGCCTCTAAACGGCTTGCACTCTCCCCTCCCTCCCCACCATCTTGCCGTGAGTCAGACTCTGTGCAAAACAGATGAATGTATTTGTGCTGGCAACTTGCCAGTGGTTCTGGGAGGTAATTTCCTTCAACACAGCCGTCCCACTGTTTATATTTGTCATTTTCTGTTCTCTCCTCCGTCCGAGGTCAGCAGTGGTGGGGGGGAGGTAGTAGCAGTGGATGGGGAAGATAATTCTGTGTGTTAAGATGCTTGAAACATTTATTTGTACCTGTTCTTTTTTTTTTTTTAAGAACTCTCATCCTGACAACATGAGTTAATGGAAGATTAAATGAAAAAGTATTTGACATTCAATTGAATTTTCTTTCATAAAGTTAGTTGAAAATTTAGACATTTAAAAAAAAATGCCCTCCCTGTTTTTTCTCGGATTAATTCATAGCAGCACATGCAAAATGACATGGCCAATATGGTAAACGTAGAATTCACTTCAAATAAGTGTGTACTTTTTGAGCAATTTATTTAGAAGAGTCTCACAATGTTCTTTGTTTGCAAAAAAAACCCCAGCTTGTAGCAGAGATGTAAAAAACACTAGAGCCACCGCTCTTGAAATGATACTGTAAGCCAATGTTTTTGCTTAAATGGTTTGGCTTAGTGGTTTCTGTTCTCAAAAGTCCATAACAGCAGCACTGCACTGTGAGAAAGTCCATAACAGCTCAGAGACATTCATCAATTCATTTTTTCCTTTCCATGCTCACACTATTCTTTCGCTCTAACTTTTCATTGTTAGTGGTTTCCCCATTATGTGAATGCTCTCTGCACAAAGCATGACAGTATAGATCTCAGCCCGGTTGAATGCACCTGGAGCCTTAACATTAATGCCTCATGTTCTTATTAATCTTACTTATCCTCAAAACAAAATATTTCACTTGAGAATAACATAACAATCATGAACCATGTGACAGTGCTGGTTATGTTTAATTCCGGAGACAATGCTCTCGTTCTCACCTCTGTGGTGGTTGTACTGTTACCATTAATGCTTCCTATTGCCTCAGCCTAAATTTCTTTTCCTCTCCCTCCGTCAAGGACCCCTGAACAGTGTCCCAGTGTGGTGTCCCTTTTGTCAGAGAGCTACAACCCCCATGTGCGCTGCGGGGCTGCCATGGCTCTGGGCATCTGCTGTGCTGGGACAGGTAACAAGGTGGGTTCCTTCTCCGTTTGACTGCGTCCTGTCCTCACCTCACTGTCTGTGTGTTAAGCTGCTGCTAATGAAGTCCAACAATGTTTCACAATAGAACCCGGTTTGGGAAGTGTTCAAATGTTTGCCCCAAACAAGTTTTTTTTAGATTAATCGAATGCAACATTACCCTGCGTATTTCTTGGTGATCAGAGCTGAAACAGCAGAACTCACCACATTTATTTACACACTTGACCAGGATACATTTCTGTGTACAGTCGTATTTCTAAAACTGTATGGTGTGATGTGTCATTCATTGAAACAAGCCTTTAGCCAGTTTTTAGCATACTGAATAAAATTAATGTGAAGCTAGACTCTAAACTATCCCCAACACACACACACACACACACACACACACACACACACGCTCACACACACAGCCTAACAACATATCAGGAACAAGATGAAGCCGACTGGTGTCACCTTTTAAACGTTGACTTATCTAGCCAGTGCATGACAGCTTCAGCCAGCAGAGCTGAG
>CAAKHC010004223.1:116756-135611 GCA_901007825.1 Macroramphosus scolopax | reverse complement strand
GGAGACAACGAGGCTCCGGACTTTCTAATTACTTTAAATATGTTAAATGTGGCTGTAGGTTGCAGCAGTGGAGGTGGTGGTGGTGGTGGAGGTCCGAAACCAGGTGGGGGAGGAGGTGGGGGTGGAGGTCCAAAACCAGGTGGAGGAGGAGGGGGAGGAGGAGGTGGAGGTGGACATTGTCCAAGCCCAGGTAAGGGCGGGGGAGGTGGTGGAGGTGGAGGGACGCCCCCCCCTGGTAAAGGAGGTGGGGGTGGGGGTGCACCTCCAGTAATGAGAGGTGGAGGAAGTGAGCCACTCTGCTGCCTCTGCTGGCAGGTGCAGATAAAGTCCTCTTTAGCTCTGGGGAGGGCGGACGAGACAGAACCTCTGCTGAAAGGCACATCCAACTTAAAGCCCTCCTCCACCGGCGACGTCTGCACAAACACCTCCCGGCTCCTCTTCTCCAACGTTCCTGCTCGTATCTGCGAGGCCTTGTGGTGGGCAGCACCCGCTGCTCCCGTATTATCCCCGCTGCCCTTTGCCAAGGAGGCCTGCTGGCTCTGAAACACAGCGATCTTAATCCGCAGGTCATCGATGGTCCTCTCCAGCTGAGGGATGAGACTGCTTTCATCCTCTGAGGACGACTGACCTGACTTCAACCTGCTGGATTCTGTCTGTCGGCACACAAACAAACACAGAGATTCAAACTTAACATGCAAATAGATGTTTAAGAGCAGGCGGTCACGCCATGTTGGGAGGGGAACATACGTTATCCCCAAATAACTTTCACTTTATAAACAGTAAAACAACCAATATCAAGGGAAGCTTAGTGACAAGGATATGAGCTACAGATGGGTCAAGAAAGTCCACTATGTCTAGACTCCATCAAACCTCCGGCTCCAGGCTGGTTAGAGCGGGGATGAGGGGATACGGAGAGATTTGACCCCAGAGACAGGCTCTGTGTCTGGTAGTACACATTCCCAAGTTGTGGTTACATTGATGAATCTTAAAGAAAATGCTCAGTCACTGCAGAGCTCCTTTATTTATTAGTTCTTGTAGAAAACAGGGAGGTTCACTGTGCTCATCTGAGACGTCTTTCAGGACAAGCCTGACCTCTGGTGGGCAAAACACGAACTACAGTCAATGTATTAAACTGATGGAGATTATCTGGAGCAGGGCTTTTCAAACCTTTTCATGTTCTGGACCCCAATTTTGACTCCTAATGAGCTGCTGACCCTAATTAGAAGTAATTTAGCTCAATAGGGACTTTTTATATGCAGAGATATTTTGTCGATGCCAATCACAAGCATAAACACAAGAGATCTGATCAAGCATCACTGATCTGACACATATTTTTGCAATTGTCTTCCATATTTTAAGCTCAGATTAAAAGGTGCTTTGTCTGATTGCTTTTTCAAAAATGAAATTCAACATTTATGACCCCCTGGAAAACCCTCAAAGACCCCTAGGTGTCCCTATTGTATTAAAACATAATCACAGAAGAAATAGTGACGTAAGATAATTGTCTTCAATGCCAGTCGTGAAAATCAGTATCACACAGAGTAGACGGGGCAGACGTGCTGTAACCAACCTGAGAGGGTAGTGCTCCTCCAGACTTGGCTGATGAATTATGCAAAGGGGATCTCAGGCTTTGTGTTTGGCTGGTCTTTCTCCCCCCGTAGAATTCCCAGAGGTGGGAAGATACCGGCAGGCCAACAGACACCCAGGTGTACAGCTGCTCCTCCTGCACAGAGTCAAGACAGCAAGCACATCATATCAGACACCCATTTACTAACCCCCTCATGACTTGGTTGTGTGCTGAGTGTGTCTGGAAGTGTGCTAACACTTGAGGATAATAAGCTCTTGGAGAACAGCCAGATGTTTCCACCTTTCCATGCTGCATTCAGTAAAACAAACCAAGGAAGTTAATTATCTCCTTCGTGGTTATTGTCCGGGAGCATCATGACACTTTGTGAGGGTGGAGTTAGAGTTAACTTTATTGATTCTGTAGCTTCCACCTGCGGCCACATGAATCATGACGTCTCCACATGACATTTAATATACGTGTAACCTTTGCCTGCACTCCTTCTCAACATCCCGTTCATAATCACAGGGACATTTGAATGCATCATCTCCTTCTCTACACGAGACCTCAGGGTTCCTTCAATATCCTGTTATGTGTTAAAACACATGTGCATGCAGTCTGGATGTGTGTCTGGTGTGTCTCTGTGTGCCTGCTCCCTCTGGGGGGCTTCACGGTAAATAAAACGCTGAGTTACGTTCGCTTGTTAGTGTGGTTGCAACATGGTCCTCAGGCAAGGCCGATACTCTTTAATCCTGCCAATGTCTCATATCTTAATCAGTGCAGAGGCTGATGATAAATATTTAAGAATGAATGAGGAGTGCCGACTACTAAATGCCTGGAATGAAAGGTTGGTGAGATTTCACCTTGTGCAGACTGAAGCACTTATCAGAGATTATTTGACTGCAATAATAATTACAGATTCATGTGTACGGAATAAAGATCATTGAGACACATGGATCAAGGTAGGAGGGGCCCAAAGAGACCCAGAATATTGTGCAGCGCTGCAAAGACTCTATCTGGATGATATATCACATTTGAGTCTCCAGCTTCTACATGCAGGTCATTATTTACCCTGAAGCGATCATGGAGAGTTTAAAGCTGTTCAGTGATAAACTACATGCTAATATGCTCCAGTGTAAAACATCATCCTACATGTTGACTGTCTGTCTGAGATGTGGATCCTTATGTTTCCCAATCAGACATGAACTATTGTATATAGACGCACGCACGCACGCACGCACGCACGCACGCACGCACGCACGCACGCACGCACGCACGCACGCACGCACGCACGCACGCACGCACGCACGCACGCACGCACGCACACACAGAATACAAAGCATGCCAGATTGACGTAAGCCCATGCAACTCAAGTCTTTATCTACTCCTCATTGTTTGGTCAAGTGTAACAGGGATGATTCATATAATGTTCTCAGAGAATCGTCCTGCCAAGAGCCCATTTTTGGATAAAATTAAGCTGACGGGGTATCGAACTTCAGGCGGAACGCAAAAAATAACAAGAAACCGACCGCTCGTACGTTTGCTCAGTCTGGCAAAATGCTGTAATGAAATTGGATACAATTCCATATTAAGGTAGCGGAGTGGACGGCAGATAGGAGATGAAAGGGAGGCTGGATAGGAAGGATGGAAGGAGCAGACAGAGGGGATTCATATCAACTGTCAAAGGAAAGGTTGAGATATTAAAGGGGTCGACAAGGACGTGATGTGGGATGATGGAAATATACTTCAGGAGGGAGATTAACTGTAAAACAGACAGATTATATAAACTGAATCATGTAGGAGTCAATAATAATAATAATAATAATAAAAGAGTTTCTGTCTGATCCTGACATGGTGAGTGTTTGCTGGGGAAGAGCAGCCTGAGCCGAGGGCACGTGGCGTTGTTACATAACGTGGTCAGCAGATGGTCCACGCAAGCACAGATGTGTGTCTGAGTGTGTGTGTGTGTGTGTGTCTGTGTGTGTGTGACTGAGTAGGTGTCAGAGGGACTTCCATTAATCCAGCCATGCGAGGAAACGCCTGAACATGGATGGGTGTCCCGAGCTGTGTACCGTTGGCGAAGGGGTAAATAAAGTGAGAGAGAGAGAGAGAGAGAGAGAGAGAGAGAGAGAGAGAGAGAGACAGAGAGACAGAGAGAGAGAGAGAGAGAGAGAGAGAGAGAGAGAGAGAGCACTCTGCACGGCCTCTTAAGACTGCACAGTATGAAAGCTGCAGCACTGAGATTCATATGTATATGAGCATCGGAGCATGCATGTTCTCGGGAGCAATCCTGCTTTTGTCCTCCATGAATATTGCACATCCTTATGTGGATCTGTGGGGGAGGTGCATCTACATCCATTCCAGCATTAATTTTGGATCACATCTGCACTGTGAGATGAGCATCTTTGTTTCACCAGGGATATAAGATAACAAAGCCTTTGAAGCTGCACCAACGGGGCGTGGCCTGTCTGCAGCCAATCACTGCTCCTCATTCGGGAGCCTCAGTTTGTGACTTGAGGGGAAGCTGCTGCCTGGAAGTTCACATCATCATTCATGTCAAAGTGTGGTGTCATAAGGTGAACAAGAAGGTCTTACGTTAAAAGCTGGTGTGGCTGCAGAAGCGGTGCCCTCATTGAAGGGGTGCAGCAGACCCTGGATCAGCAGCCGGTGACACAGTTCCCACGTCTCCTCCTCTTTAGATCCGTCATCGTGATTCAAACGCAGCCTGTCCAGCAGACTGCGACCTGAGAGCAGCGGAGAGAAGAGGATCCATTACTGCTGCATAGTTCTGGGTTAAAGAGGGAAGGTTAGATCCATCTGACGTCAGATTCTGACCTATTCTCAGAACTAATCTGTGAAGGTGCATGTTCAAGAGGAGAGCTCAGGAGACGTCTCACTGTCAGAGGTGATAATTAAACACCAACACCTGCAAACTGTTTCACATGAGGTAGAAGGTGTCGACTCTGCAGCTCCGGCTTGTCTAAGCTGCTACAGAGAACTGAACAGTTACATGATGCAGCTTGCAAACAGTTTGATTTATAATCCCATTCAGATTTAAATAGATTTGTCAGAATGTACATTTAATGGTTGGAAAATCAACATTGGCATGATCTGCAGAGTGAATGGAGGATACTGTATGAACGGGACTCTGTTACTCAGCCACACTGACGTCCTTGTGTTCAGACCATGTGATTCAGATGAGTTAACGGTCCTGTGACTGACTGTGCTGCTGACATTGATGTACGCAGGTCGGAGTCCTGTTTAATGGACAATAACCATGAAAATAATTAGACTTCAGAATTCATGTGACATCAGTTAGCAGGGCAGGGAACAGATCTGGGAAATACAACCCACAGAGTTCTTACATTTGATTCAGATCTGATGTGAATCTGCCTCAGATTGCAGGTAAAGTGCTGCCAGTCGGACCTGTAATATTTTATTCAACTCTCTCTCTACTTAATGTTTCTCTCCGCAGGGGTCGGACGTGACCTGGAACACACCGATCAGTATCGCACGCACTGCGTACACTTGTCAATTCATTATTAGATACTATATTCATTGATCCTAATTCGTATGAACGGAACGGACAATATATTAGGAACACCTCCCTCAATGTAAAAAATTCAACAGCACCTCAGTTAACAGCCTCTGTTGTCTTACACTGCATTCGTTTTACACACAGGTGTACCTAATAAATTGGCAACCTACTGTGTACTTTATAGGCCAAACGTGGATACAGTAAACCAGGATTGTTTAGCTCCAGTAAATCCACCAGACGAGATGAGATCTGATCAGTCATCATGACTTATCTTTGTCATGCAGATAAACTGTCACTTGGGTTTAGCATCCATGGGTGTGTGTGTGTGCGTGTGTGTGCGTGTTTCAGCCTCTAATCCAGTGGGATCGGGGGACAGCGTTTCCATGGCCGGGCGGCTGATTTGTCCTCTGTGGGTTTTTTTGGAGCTCAGACTCAGACAGTGGAGAGCAGCTGAGCTCTGGAAACCAGGACAGACTGGCGTTGTTGTTATTTCCAAGGAGGCGTTTCTGTTCTGTGGACACACTCGCAACAGATTTATCATCAGCCGCTGTTTCACTCTGGTTCTCCACCAGTAACTGTACTCCTGAAGTCACAGCTTTCCCACCCGGATGATGTGATAATTTGAAAATCAGTGGAATTGAACTCACTATGTAATTACAATAATCGTTTCCCGGAGCCGTCGTGTGATAAACGGAGACGGAGCTTTGAGTCACACAGCTGTCGGATTCAAGTCCTCCAACAACCGGAGGAAATGATGAAATAACAGATTTTAAAACAGAATTAATTTTTCTTCTGTGATGGCAGACGGGTCATTAAAACACCTTAAAGAATGTATATTATTGTTACTGTCAGAACAAACAGCTGTAGACCTGAGTCAGTCTCAACGAACCACCATGTCACATGATTCTGACTCCTGACTCCTTGATGCTCTCCCAAAGCTCATAATATATCTATATATGAACAAAACAAAGAAGTCATGGGATAAAAAGAGAAACTAAATCTAACCCTGACTTCAGTCTGGTGACATTTGAAGCTGCACAAAGATCCTTCAGTCCTCAGGTTGATTGATGGGCAGCGAGCTAGCAGGTAGCTGAGTAGTTGTAATAAGAAGCATCAGAGGATGTTTAGGACTTCAAAAACTAACTGAGACTTGACTCAGGATCAGGTCTGACACCACCAGCTCCTCTGAGCCACAGACCTCCATCGCTGTCAGTTCATTATTTTATCATCTATTCCCCCTCTGAGTCCTTCCTGCAGACACGGTGATGATGCTGAACATCGCTGTTTGAAACAGGCGTGTATGTAATCACACTTCTGTCACAAGAAGATGGGATTTATTGCCAATAAAGATCATTTGATCATTTGTCTGATTCATGTTTTTATATGTTATAATGTTTAAATTGGATCAGAGCAGATGTCTTCAAGTCCAGGAGATCATCTGGTTCTAATCCTCCTTCACTTACCTCTTAACTCATCACTTCCTCTGAGACCCTCGCGGCTCTTCATTCATATTTCTAAGAGGTGGTTCCCTCCTGGTTCTCCGATCGAGGACCCTTCACTGACCTGATTAGCTGTAGTTCAACATCTACCCACTTCTACTGACTGATGATGAGAGAACATCTGATTACCTCCAGGATGAGATGTTATGTTTTAGTTCTGAGACTCATTTGTTTGTTAATAAACGTGTGTGATGGACCTTCATCCACCTGCTCATGTGATGTGACTCACCGGAGAAGATGTCCAGGTAGGGCGCGGTCGTCCTGGATGTCTGCCGTCCATACTGTGCTCTCCTGGAGCCAAGGGTCCAGTAGCTGCCGGGTGGGTAACCCCTCTCTGGTGTGTCCTGCTCTGAGAATTGGGCCCCCCCACCTTGGCTTCCTCTCAGCTCATCTAGTGCTGAGGACCAATCAGCAGACACACTGAGGGGCCCCGCGATGGAGCAGGACCTCTCCTTGCGCCTCCTGTATACCTGGGAGCCGCCAGGTTCCACTGAAGGGGCAGTGGTATCTGTTCTCCTGGGCACGTTGGGGCTGGTGAGCGGGGAGCCGATCGGAGAGGTGAGCTGCCTGGTGGTGGTCTTAACATAGGAGGGGTGGACTGGAGGGTAGAGTTTACAGGTAGACGGGGAGGTGGTGGGTGTCTTAGGATGAGAAACAGGGGGGGGTTCTGTTAACAGCTGACTAATGGACAAGCTGGTCGTCCTCCTTTTCAGAGACAGGAAGTCCTGCCTCCGTGTTTCCTCTTCCTCCTCTCTCCCCATCGACAGGTCCATGCTGCTCACACTCTTCTGGGCCCCGATCGGTCCGTAATCTGCATCCACCAGGTCCAGGCTGACACTCGGCATACATATGATCCTGCTCTGGGCGCTCCAGTTACCTTGACTCTGCTGCGGGTGCAGAGCCGGGCTCTCCAGGTCATCCTGGGGCTCCTCCGCACTCTCGTAGGGTGTGGTTGTGGCTGCGGTGTCGGGGAAGCTGTAAGTGCTGTTGGTCTTCGGGAGAAGGCTGCCGCTGCTTCTCTCCGAGTCAGGAGCCGATGATGATGGACCACTTTCACTCAGAGATCCCGGCCCGGATGAATGTCTGGATATCGGACGGCTTTCCTTCTCTGTTTTCTTAAACTCCGCGCAGACTTCTTGAGCTCCGTTATCATTTGGATAAAACACCTCTGTATCCAAGTCAAACAGCTGAGATGTTTCCCTCTTGGGGGGTTTACACCCTGTGTAGGACGAGCCAGTCACCAGGACGTCGCCACTGGACGGACGTTGGTTTCTTATGGCCTGCTGGATGTCAGACAGCAGATCCTCACTCTCAGCTGCTGCTGAATGATAACTGTAGAGGTCAGCATCCGACCCCGAGCTCGTCTTACGGCCGTTCTCATCCACCATGGATTGGTGGCTGTTCGCGTTCAAGCGGCTCAGAGCGCCCTCAGCATCTGACAGACTGGCCTCCGCACCGGGCCTGAGCCCCGCTTTGCCAACGTCTGCCGACCTCCCGTCTTCCAACAAGTCATCCTTCGACAACCCTTTCGCCTTGGAGCTCCTTCTGATCTTCATGCCAGAAAACACAGAACTCTTGGAATCAGACTTGGACTTACTCTTACCACTACGCTCTTCCTTGCTCGACTTGTGGGCCTTTTTGGTTTTCTTATCCACCTCCCTCTCATCAGCATCGCCATCGCAGGGCACATCCCTCCCCGCTCCTCCACTTCCTCCTTTCTTGTGCTTTGCCTCCTGGTTCCCCATGCTCCTTAGCAGGCGGACTCCCTTGGCTAACAGGCCATGCTGCTGGGCCCGAGGCTTGGCGTGCTGGGCATCCTCCTGAGCTGCTACTGATGCTGGTCCTCCGCTGGTCAGTGTCTGTTCAGAGCTGCCTAATCCCTGCTGTTTACCCACCACAGTAAAAGGCAGCTGTGAGGATGATGCTGCCTCCCCCCGTGCCGTTGATGCTGCTGATGAGAGGAGGAGGAGACTGGCACTGACAGCCGCGGGCTCACTACCACTCACTCCTCGCTCGCCCCCCCTCTCTGGCACAGCCTCTCTCACTCGCTGATCCTTCCTCTCTTTTTGCCCCTCCTTTCCATCCCCATCAGCTCCTGCACGCGCGGCCGTCTTGCATAACGGGCTGCTGTTGGAGCGAGCGAGCCGCAGATGCTTCGGAGTGTGCTGCTCTTGGCCATTCTCAGACGAGGGGGGATCCTGCTGCTGTTCATAAATACACAGTTGCTGCTGGTGCTGCTGATGAAGGAGCGAGTTCTGTTGTCTACGCAGGATGTTGGTGACGCTACTCTTCCTCCTTTCTTTGAACGTGGAAGTGAAGAAACTCTCTTTGAGGAAGGGCACCTGGGTCTCCACTGTCTTTATAGTGTGCATCTTGTCTTCTGTTGCTTCACCGAGAGTGAAGATGACGAGGAAGGGGCTGCAGGGATAGAAGATAAAATCAGAGAGTCTGTTTCCCCCTTTTACACATTTGTTGACGTGCTGTTTGCAGCTTTTTTAATCTCAAACTCTCCTCATCCTCCACCTTCACACACAACAAGTAAAACACGACTTGCCATTATTGATTAGAAGTCTTCTTCTATTCAATCTATCTTCAATATCGCTGCAGGTATTCTTGAACTTTAAATAACTTTAGATAAGTTTCTCCATTTGTTTACCTGCAATCAATTTTTTAACTTTCTTGGAAATTGTATTTTTGTAATATTTGTATGTCTATATTCTTTTGTTCTAAATTACTGGATCAATAGGTGAAGTTAATATTTTCATATCGTTACCACAGAAACGATGAAATATATGATGGATTAGAGTTTTAAATGTAGATTGCTCCACCTCTCACCAAAGGTGGACAACACGTAATCACATATAACTGATTTACTTTAGATTTCAGGGGCAAAGAGGAAGTGAAATGTTGAAGCCAAATGCGAAACAATCTTCAATTTCGGAGCATCGATGGGTCTCAGTGGAGGTTTAGTTGTGTAATTTGGTCTGTGTGTGGGCCTGTGGTGAAGCATGCCTGAGGATTAATGCCTTTGGGTGGGGTTCAGGAGACTTCTACTAATTAGTATCACTAAATCCTCTGCTTTTTAAATACATTACACTTCTTTAACAAGAAAAAGGGGATGTGGCTTTGCAGCAAAAATACTAATAAATCTAAGCAAATAAAACAAACTCAAATGTAGGATTCTAATCACAAGAAACGTTAATCAATATTGACACTTTAAAGTTTGTTTTTACCCTCGAACAAACTCTTCAGTACACAGAACTGTTGATGACCTCGATCTGACTGTGTTGTTAAATCCAGGACACCTCAGGCCACATTTACAACAATCAAACAACATGAAATGATGAGGAACAAATCAGAAAGAAGATTTGATCCTGAGTGGAAGTGTACTTGCCTGCCTGGCGGAGCGTCCTCAGCGCTGCAGAACTCACTGAAGGAAACAACACAAATGGGTGTTCTGTCCTCCTGGAGGAGCCACTCCTCAGCCATGGTCACATGAAGTTGGTATTTTCCTCATCACATGTCTGGTCTCCTGGACCATCTCCCATTAGTGCTGTGTGAGACTCCCCTCGCTAACCTCATCAGGCCTCGTCATGAGAACACAACAACTGTACAACACTCTCTTTGTTTATTCAGGTTCTGGTGGAGTCAGACACTTTGTGCTCGTACTGTTGGAGTGTTAGACCGTAACAGCAGGGATCCTCTTTGACACATCCGGAAGCACACATGCTATCAAGCTGATCCCTTTTCCTTTCTTTTTGTTTCCCACTTTGTTTGCCTGCAGCCTGGAGACACTTTTAAAGTCCACCCCTCCAATCAGGAGACGAGGTCCAGCTGCGTCCTCCCGACAAAACCCAGCTGATCGATCCAGCAGGGTTCCTTCCCACCAGAGGAGATAAGATATGTTTCAACAACATGCAATTTGTTAATAAAAAAAAAAAAGAATAAAACTGCTGAAGTGATGATGTCATCTGTCTGACAGCTTGTTGTCACCGAGCCACCTGGGCAGGAAGGAATCTGCATCGAACTGTGGACCTTTTATTTCTATATGTAATAAATCTCCAGCTGTATATGAAGTCCTGCTAACTCGCTCCCTCTGGACTTTAAGGTGATAAAGAACTGACGAGTAAATGAAATAAGTTGCATGCAGTGGGTCTTTTTACTGGACACTTAAAGATGACAGATAAATAAAATATCCACAAATTGGTAAAAATATAATAAAACCCGGAGACAACGAGCTTCATCACCAGCTGCTGGAGTTCCTTTGAACGAGGCATCAAACTGCTCTGCTGATCTCCAGAATGCATCACAAAGCTTCATGTAAAACACTCCATCATCAACCGGGGACACAAGAACTGGATCCTCTCTGTCAACAAGGTTTTTTGTTTATTTATTGACTTAAAATATGAGTATGATCGGCATACTTGAAATGTAACAAAAATGTCGGTGTTCACCATGTTGTCAGTTTACATTCCCAATGTTTGAGTACAAAAAAAATCTCACAGTTTCACAAAGGACGTTTCATGACACTGGAGTCTCGGTGTTGGATGCAGATCGGGTGTCCACTGATGGCAGGGATTGGTTTGAAACGTCTCCTTTTGCACACAGCACACAACAGAAGTATGACAGTTGTCGTAAAAAGGTCATTTTTTTGCCTTCAATGCCTTTTGCACAATATTCATATTGACAAATTTGGGTGCTGCAGCTGTAGACTGTATATAAAGGGTGGATGTAGAGTCCTCCTCTTCCTCCAACTGTACAAACATCTGCTGCATGTGAATACTTTTGATGGTTGAGACAGACAATAATGGCTTTAAGGTACGTGACAACCTGCATCTCTCTCAGTACAGCTGTCAATCACAAAGCCCCGCCTCCTTTTTTATAGACTCAACATAAACTTACCCAAAATTTGAACATACATCAGCGTGACGAGAATAACCGAAGATGAGAGAAACCATCTTTGGGAAACATTTAGTTCTGACCATGTGCATTCCATCCGCTACCATTGCAGGGACCAGATATAGGATCTATACTGTAAGCAGCCACCAGGGGGCAATGATGACCTCGGTTTTCCATTTTTATATACAGTCTACAGCTGCGACGATGCATAAACCACCTAGTTTGATAAGATAACATAATGTGCATTACAAATAAAACATATTTTAGCCTTAGTTGGCTTTGTGTATATTTTTCAAATAGAAATTACATTAACCAGTTCATTTAAAAAAAAAAAAAATAGATGGATAATTCCTGCACGATGCTTCCTGTGGAAAGTGGACTGACAGTAATAAAAGCTGCACAGACGGTGCAAAGCCACTAGAGACTGCTGTTGCTCCACTGAATCAAAAACAAATGGCACCTTGCGAGAGCAGTCCTAAGATGTGTCATTTTGTAAAAATGTAAAAGTCAGCGTAAAATGAAAACACGTCTTTAGAAACGGACATCAGTCATCGCGTACCAAGTCAGAAATATCCAAACGTACACAAACAGAATTTCATCATTGTATATTCATTACTGTTGACAGGAAAACCGCAAGTACATAAAAACACGACCAGATGTACTTTGTTTGTCTCCACCACCATAGAAAAAGAACCACAACAATCACATTGAACACAGCAGCGGTTCACTGACTGGTGCACACGGAATATTTGACAACTCGGTTCATCAGAAGAAGAATCGTTTTTCAGACTGGCTCAAAAAATCTCAGGAATATTTAGAAAACCCAACGACAAAGATCACAAAAATAACAAATCTCTGTTGACTCATATAAGGACACAACTTGTTATATTCCATCAAACACGGGGAAGCTTCGTCCATGTAGAAAGGCGATGTACAGAAGTTTCTGATAAAGGTCGGAACAGCACGATGTTAGAAAGCCTGTTGGGGCGGAATCGTTGCGTCTCGGCTTTCAGTGACAGTGTTTTGTTTTAAATGCAAAACCACTCTGCACATTACAGATCTAGCTACCCACAGAGAGAAATGATAAGAAACGTCAATACCCAGCCCTGTGACAAAGATATCCTTTACCCTTGTGTCAATTGCACTTAAATAATTCTCCTGCGATACATTCTAAAAGCCCTGTTTCCACCCAGTTTCCCTCTCAGGTAAATCTGTGTGAAATGGTTCTTCGATTGGCACGGAGATCGCTTCCATCTCTGGATCTCACCTTGTTCAGCCCTTCATGCATTCACACTGACACGGACACAACACCACCACATCAGACCGCTGTGTTAGAAACACCAGCAGAGAAAAACCTCTGAGCACTGAAGCTCCACAGAAATGTTTTTCCTTGTCCTGTGTGAAATCTTTTTATATTCTCTGTTGTGAACCAACAGTGACGTCCTGTCCTTTACGTGGACTCCCTGGGAATCCTCCTGTGGAAGACCACTGACTGCCTCTGCTGGAACTGCAGCTTCCTCCTCTTCTTCTTGTCCCAGCGGCACATCAGTATCATCTTAAAGGTTGTTCGGAAAGTCTTGTTGCACAGGGCGTAGCACATCGGGTTGACGGTGCTGTTGACGTAGCACAGCCAGTAGCCCACCGCCCAGATGGTGTCCGGGATGTAATCTTCGTTGAAGGCATTGATCAGCACCATGATGTTGTAAGGTGTCCATGTGATGATGAAAGCGAAGAGGATGGCGCTGAGAGTCTGAGCTGCCTTCTTTTCCTTCACTAAAGACATGCGCTTCCTCTTGGTGATCTGAGTCCGAGCTCGGGCTGCAAAGCGCTTCGCGAGAGCCGCCTCTTTGAAAGACATTGGGACGGAGGGGGATTTGGTGGCTGTGGTGGTGGTGGAGGTGTTGGTGCCGGTGGTTGTTTGGGTGCCGTCCAGAGAGCCTGTGTTGGCCTGGATGGTCGGCATGGACTGAATCTTACGTGAGCAGAAACGTTGGTGGTAGCTGTTTTCTGTGTCGTTTGCTCCATCTGGAGTGATGGCGGCAGCGGTGGTGGCGGTGGCTGCTGAGACGCTGTCTGGGTTAAACTCCTCCCCCCTGAGGGGGTCCTCCTCTGAGGCTGCATCCAGATCCTCACATGAGGTGAGCTGAGAGTTGACAGCAGCCTTCATACCAGGCAGGCTGAGAACGATAGAGAAGATGGAATGACTCTGCGACATCATCTCACCTCCCCCACAGTCCTCGTCCTCTGAAGATCCAGACTGGTCCAGCGACACTGCAGCATCGACGTTGTTCCAGCTGTCACTGCTGCTCTGGTCTGGATCTCCTTCTCCTTGTCGGGTACTACCGGGCCTCCAAGAACGAACCCCAGGCCAGCAGTGCAAGCGGCCCATTATCTCTCGACATGTGCTCTTCCTCTGGGACAACCTTGTCAGCTCGTAGCTGCTGCAGCTTCTGGAACTTCCCGTCTGACGTAGAAAACGGGCTCTCTCGACCTCACCGTTCCCTCGTCTTCCTCCGATCCCGCCACGAATCCCTGAACCCTGCAGTCCAGCTAACTCCTTGGAACGGTTCTCGGTCTCCTTGTAAATCCGCCAGTAGAGGACGCTCATTATCGTCACGGGCAGGTAGAAAGCCGCCATGGCGGTGCAGAAGGTTATGGTGGGCTCGTAGAACACGATGGTGCACTCAGCGGGAACCGCCCTTTTACTTTCGAAATCCTGCCACAGAAGGATGGCGGGGGCCCACAGAACAAGAGATACAAACCAGGCCAGGCCAATCATGATCCCGGCGCGCTTTGTTGTCCGTTTGGCCCGGTAGGTCAGAGGTCTGGTGATTGAAAAGTAGCGGTCGAAGCTAATGACCAGTAAGTTCATCACCGACGCATTGCTGGCTACATAGTCTATAACCAGATACAGGTCGCAGGCCCACTTCCCCATGGCCCAGCGGTCCATCACAAGATAAACCGTATAGAGGTTCATGGAGATGACCCCTATGATGAGGTCGGCCACTGCCAAGCTCAGCAGGAAGTAGTTATTAACCGTCTTCAGCTGGCGATTCACCTTGAAGGAGACCACCACCAGGATGTTGCCGATGATGGTGACCAGCGACAGCGTGCCCGTCAGCAGGACGATGAGGACGACCTGCCACACCTGGTGCCCACCCAGGGGATCAAGAACCGGGGTTGCAGTTGCATTTTGGGTGCTGGTGGACGAGATATTATCACCCAGGCTATTCCTATGGAAAGCATTGGATTGTGGGTAGGCTCCTTCCAATGGTGACGAGGTGTTGGCAATCAGGGAGAGACCAGGGTCTGTGCTGTTGGAGGTCATCGTTGTGTCCTGGCATATTCTGACGAGAGAGAGAGAGACAGAGAAAAAGAAGTAAGAGGGGAGTGAAACAGAGGTAGAGAGAGAAAGACACTGATGGAAGGAGGTGAAGAGAGGAGCAGTAGCTCTTCACATCCAGCAGGTGGAGATACAAACCTACTTTATGGAGCTGAATGTCTGTTTTGGATCTAGTAATATTTGATAGATGAAAGAAGTTCAAACCCCTGACTGTACGTCATGTCAGGAAACATCTCATCACCTTAGATAATTAATGTTTGTGTTGTTATCTGGCGCTCTGGGAGCTCCTCTTCGTCTGCCAACTAATGACAAAGAAAGTAAATACCTCCACCAGTCCTACTAGCAGCTGGATCCTGCAGAGGATGAAGTGCTGGTTGCTGTTTCATCACTTCCTGATAGGAAAGCAAAAGAAACCAAAGTTCCTGCGGTGTCCTTAAAACATCACCTTGATAGTTGCACGGCAACACGAGGCACCGGCATGGCGTGAAGCAGCAAGTTCTCAAGTGCAATCAATTATGTTTACTGAGGTGTTTTTGCACTCAGATAATTCGTCTGTTTGAGCGACGTAAGATACTTAAACCAAAAAAGATATACAGTGCGATTGAGTGTTCTTTGGAGCTGCGCCATCAATCCAATACGATACCACTTATGTTGGCTACAGAATTGGAATAAAAAGTCTATTAACAAACAAAAGTGCCATTGAAACTGCAAAAAAAACCAACTCTTGCAGGATTCTTAATGGAGCCCACGATAACGCTGCACTTTGTGTCCTCTGTGTGTCTGTTATGTGTCGCGCTCGTGCACTTCCTGTCAGTCCTGTATCATCCGTGTCAGTTCTGTGCAGTCTCACGTAGTCGGTGTCATGTAGCACCGAGGAACATCTCACTGTGTAATCACTGGGTACAGCTGACATGACAAGTGAAGCTCACGCCTCCTTTTTTTTTCTTGTTATCTCTCGAATAAGGTTTAAATACTGCAATTACACTTACAGCAGACCTGTCAATGTTCTTATCACGGGGAGGATTATTAACGTGTAATCATGGATGATATGATGCGGCACAGAGGGAACCCGATGAATATGGAACTTGGTTTTAAAGCTCAGGAATCATCACCACACGTGAGGACGAGCAGAGGAAGCGCGAAGCGTCTCGTAGAACAGGCCGCAGTCTCCTCACGGTTTCCTCCCAGGGAGGAAGGTATTTTGAAGCTGTGTGCTTTGACAGAATGTCAGATCTCCCACCGAGCTGTTAGAGAAGCCCAGCAGCCAACAGCGACTCGCAGCCCTTTGTGACAGGGAGCGCACACTGCTACTGCTATTATCAGGAGGCTCCCTGCTACCTCCACCGCGGCGGACACATGCACACACAGCAACCCCTCAAACTTACATCATCATCTGCATACAGACACACGGCACATGCAGGAAAACAAAGTATAAAACAATGATGCCTGTTGAAAATATGGCAGCGTTTATGAATAGTCATTTTAAAACCCTCCAAAGAAATAAAGGTGTCATTTTTTTCATAAAGCAATGTCTTACTAAATGTTTTAATTTGTTTAGGAGTACAAGACGTGTCTGTGTGAAGATGAGGGCTTCAAACCAGCAGGGAGATCAGTCTATCTGCTACCTTGGCTTGCAGTAAAAACAGAGGGCGGATTATCAGAAAAGCAAATAAAAGCTCATAGAAATTAAAGAAAGGAGAAAACTGCGGTTGACACACACAGCGGAGTGCTGACTGCCCTTTCTGGGGAATCGGAGGCTCCGGCAGAGCATCGGAGGACAGAACGGATCCTTTTAGAGGGAGACAAAGGGCAGATTCCTGAACCGTAAGTGCTCCTGTCCGGTTGGTGAGAGTAAACAGGAGGTTAACCTTGGACACAGGAAGTTGTGTCTGAAGTGAATTCGCCAAGAAACGATGTTCCCCGTCGCCTCCCAGGTTCCGCCCCCTCCCACCTGATCACGACCTTGTGATGCATCAGAGGGACTTATTGCATCGTGATCGGTCATATCTGGTGGTCTGAGCTGCAGATGTCTGAGCGCTGCTCGGACCCTTGTGGCCTTTTATCGGTTTTGTGCTTTTGGTTTTGTACAAACCATTAAGACAAGTTAAGGATGTAGAAAGGAAAGGCAGGTGAAGACAGTTGGTCTAAAGACCTGCCCTTGATTTACAGTATTTTGCCATTTATTTCAGGAACACTGAAAAGAATATAAAGTGTGTTATTGATCTACTTTCATGTGGAGTCAAATATACAGCTTCTGCTCTATGAGTCATGTTTTCATGTGCAACAACAAACCAGAAATAAAAGCGTCTGCACATGAAACATGAAGCCCGGCTGTTGGCTCGGATTGCAATCACTACCAACCACGTATTTACATCTGCGATCCCCTGGGAGCAGAAGCTGGGCGAGTGTCTTTGTATCGTCGGGGGCGTTCAAATTCTCTGCAATGATCAAGTTCAGATGAGGACTGTCAGGCAGGTGACAACCTCCTCGATGGGGGGGGGGGGAGCAAGGACGAGCTCCTATGTGAAGTCGTTATAGTGTCTCCAAGCCCACGTTAAGCTCTATATATGTCAAGTTCAACTCCCCGTCACGTAGGTGGGACGGCTCCAGCTGCTCGGAGGGATCGATACTCATTTACCGCAACGTAATGTGTTCACTGACATTTGATCCAGCGTGGTCGGACAGACGGATCCAAGACGCCGAGGTCAAAGGATTCATCTACATGATTGGCTGAATAAAGCCAGGCCATGTGAGCTTTCTATTTTCAGCATCTGTTGGAGCAGTGATACGGGCGGATCACGCCCCCCCCGCCCCCCACCACACATTTATCATGGCATATAATATAATAAATACTGTCATGTGTGTCTGACATGTTTTATTTCGCACACTGAAATAATGAAAATGCCACCAGCTCCTCTCTCGTTCTAAAATTCAACAATGTATTATCATGCAAATATTCCAGAATATATTAATATGCAAATATCCTGCTGGACACTGGAGACATGCGGTGATCTTGCACATCATGCTTGTGTGTGCTGAACATTGGACCGGCTGGAAGATGTTTTAATGAGCCCAGAGAACATTCAGACTTTCATCAGTGGATGTTGGAGCAGCCTTCTGCTGTCAGACTGACATCAGTCTACAAAGTGAAGTTCAAACACTCAGCTGCAGCGGGGACGACACGTTTCTGACTGGGGGGATCACTAACACACATTTAAGATAAATAAATATGATCCTCAACTGAAGGTCTTAACGTTGTGTTATTGATGAAGGATCCAGGCTGGTGAAGCCTCGTCTGTCCCTCGTGTGCTGCGGAGGGGAAACACTCAAAGATGTAACATTCGTCACCCAGGTCACATAAAAGAAACAAAAAACGACGATTGTGCTTGTTTCAGGGTGAAATGTGATCTGTGGAGTAACGACTGATGTGGAGTTATTGATTTCAATCTTTGGAGCGAAGCTGCCTCGCTGAGGGAAGAGAGGTCCACCGACTCTGCTCCCGACACCGACACACGATGTGAGCTACAACCGCTGTGGCGCTGGCTAAACATAGACAGAGGACGGGACAAACCCGGATCATTGCAGAGTCCGTGCCGGTCTGATCTGTGGATTAAAGGGCGTATAAACCCTCAAGGTGACTTGTGTAGTCCGTCTATATCATATTGACCTTCTATAAATGAGTTTGGGGGGTTGACGCCACGCCAGCTAATAACATAGAGAGCATAAAGCTAATCTTTTATTGTTGTTTGACCCCCGGGTCGACTTTTGGTCGTATTTATCCAGACGTACAGGAGGGTTTCAGTTGTGGAGAAGCAGATGAGAGAAGGGGAGAGAGAGAGAGAGAGAGAGAGAGAGTTGACTGTTGGCCTTGACAGAGGTGTACCTCTCGTTGAATATAAGTCTGGTACACCAAACTGTGACCACATAAATGTGTTCACCTCAGCAAACGCTGTGTTGCCCAGTAATCCAATGAGCACTTCAAAAGCAAAATGAAGTTCGTCACCCTCACATG
>CAAKHC010004223.1:97743-116736 GCA_901007825.1 Macroramphosus scolopax | reverse complement strand
AAACAGAATAAAAAAAAAAAAAAAGGGAGAGAGAGAGAGAAAGAGAGAGAGAGGGAGAGAGAGAGGGAGAGAGAGAGGGAGGGAGAGAGAGAGAGAGAGAGAGAGAGGGGGAGGGGGAGAGAGGGAGAGAGGGGGGGGGGGGGGGGGGGGGGGGGGGGGAGGGGAGAGGGGGGGGGGGGGGGGGGGGGGGGGGGGGGAGAGAGAGAGAGAGAGAGAGAGAGAGAGAGAGACTGTCGGCCTTGACAGAGGTGTATTTAGTTGAATATAAGTCCGGTACACCAAACTGTGACCACATAAATGTGTTCACCTCAGCAAACGCTGTGTTGCCCAGTAATCCAATGAGCACTTCAAAAGCAAAATGAAGTTCGTCACCCTCACATGAACTCCCTGTTTGAAAGCTGCTTTTCTTTTTTTTCTCCAGAAGAATACTCTCCCCCAGCTGCACAGGGTCGTAGATGAGGTGCAACTGCAGCTTGTTGCTGGTTCCCACAGCTCCTGACGTGTGAGCCAGCAGAGCACCAGGGTGACTCCTGGTACGTGATTATCAGAAGTAGGTTCCAATAAAAAACCTTTAATTAATGCAGACACAAATAACAGCACCTAACGCTGCTTGTGATGTTCTGTTCCACCAGCTCGGTGCTGTGCTGGCCCTTCCTCGTTAGACGACTTGCAGTTGCACACACAGGATGAGCTCAATCTACCACAAGCTGCTGCTGACGGGGCTCCTGCCAGAAGACGGTGGAAAGGGTTGTGAAAACAGCGCACGGCCATCTGTCAGGTACTCACTGCTGACAAGAGTGAGCATTTAGTGCCCACTTGGCAGGAGACTGGACTTGAATCCATGAGAGATTTTCCTCCAGGCTAATTATGTGAGGCCCAAACAGCAAAGGTTGCTAACCTGCAGGGGACGACAGACGACGAAGGTCGGGCATGTGATCGCTGGCGGAGCCGCGCTGAGTGGTTCGGTGCATGAATAGAAACAAGGGTGATGGTGTCTGATGGTGGCAGGGGGACCACAGCCCATCCAAGCTGTGGAGGGGTGGGGTGGGGGTGGGGGGACTGCGTGGTCAGCTGCTGCAGCTCCGTGTGCCAGTGGCAGCTGTCTGATAGGCCGTCACATGACAACACAAAGAACAATGACCAAAAAAAACAATGCATTAAGATGATGTCATCCACGTGCAACATCATCACAGTTGAAGGTGTTGAACCGCGTGAGGAGAAAAACCTTCACCAAACAGAGAGAGAGCAGTAGGATGCTGTTGTGCTCCTGACCGGCGCTCGAGCCTCCTGGGATTTCACACACACCCTCACCTCTGCGGTGGGTCTCCGTGCTTTCTGACAGCCTCGGTAACAAGCTGCTGGAACTCTTTAGACATGGCACTCTGAGACACTTAGACATGCCTGCGTAGTGTGTCTGCATGCGAAGGCGAGAGACAGGAAGAAAAATAGAGAGGTGGAATAAAGACAGTGGAAGAACGGCTCAGGGATATGTCAAACCAAATGGCTGTTCCCACTTGAGGATGTACGTTGAACGCTTTCATTCGCACAGTAAATCTGCACCTGGATGAGCTCCAGTGCATACCATGAGTGTGTTTTTAAAACAAAAGTAACTGTCTCAATTTTATGGTGGATTTCGAAGTGGAGACCAAAAAAAAAAGAGCCTTCAATTGGCCACAGTGACAGCTCAATCCTAACAATCCCCTCAATCCCAAACTACAGGAAACCAAACTGTGTTCCTCCGTGTGGAGCCGATTCCCGGCCTGACCCGCTCGCCTCGCTCCTCATGCCTGCAATTTAACGCAACCCTACACAGATGCTGTACACATGTAAGTGATAGGCTGTTGCGATCCGTCCTTAAAAGGAAGTGCAAACATCTGCCGATTGAACACTCGAAAGAGACGGAGAGGGAGAAAAAACACACACTCACTCCTGTGTAAACATGCTTCAGCAGCAGGAGAGGGGTCTTTAAATGCTGGAGGCAGGGATGTGGGGTTGTGCAGGGGGTACAGGAAAGAGTAGGGGGGGGTAGAAGAGGTGTAGGGGGATAATGTGTGGGGAGACGCGAGCATCACATCTCCTGCTATTTCCCAGCAGAAGGACATGACGTGTTTATGTGAGAGTGGAGGAACAAAACAGACGTCTCATCTCCGAACCGACAGATGATGGAGAACATATCCAGTCCAAACACACACAACATGCACACACTCTCCTGGCAGACTTACATAACACACGCACAATCACTCGGAGACACACACGCCTTCACCAGCACACTTACAGGAAGGCAAACACAGACATCATCAGTTCAACGGCTCTCAGCGAGTCAACAAGGTGATGACAGGAAGGCCTTGACAATGATCCAGGTAGCGTATCGCCACAGAGGGAGGTGGCACAGGGAGGGTCGGCTGTAACACCGTCCATCACTGCTTCCTGGCGGATGTAGACGAGCTTACGTAAACAGTTAACAAAGCGCTAACTGTATTACAAACATGGACACTCACATCTCTGGCCGCCTCGCTGTCTCAGTCAGTCAAACATCGCCCATCCGAGCGCCCCACCCTTTATTGTTCTTCCTGGTGGCCACACACACACACACACACACACACCGCAGGGGTTTTATCCTATTTCATCCAATAACATCAACCCAGGTGACTTGACTGTACCTGGCACCGGAGCCTTAAAATAGCTTTTAAATCTGATTCCCTAAATTCTCCGGGGAATTCCTGGCGGCCTCGTCCGTCTCACTCGGCATCAAAAGCCGTTTCTCTCTGATAACCAGCTGCAGATGTGTAGATCTGGTAAGACAGCAAGTAAAGAGAATTAATTTCATAAATGAAAACAAACAAACAAACAACTGCTCCAACTCACATGCACGGCAGCGTCAGTCGTGGTGTTCACGCACACGCGCGGACAAACTGAAACTGCACACTTTGTTGTTGCTTTCTGGTCGTGTGCAATCATCACGAAGCACGACGCAATAGAACATCACACTGTGAGCGGTCCCAGCTGTGCGCGGCATAATAATGTGGAAGAAAGGGGAGATAATTGTTGTGTGTTTGCAAAGCAGAACGTCTCACTTTCTTTTATCAATATTTAATGTCTTCTTCAGCCTGTTTGGTCTGCCGGATCGGTTCGTTCCTGCCGCCCTCTCGTCGCCGGTCGCCCCTCCGACTTCACCGTCTCTGATTCAATCTTTAAAAATTGGACTGTTGAAAACAAAAATGGACTGGATAATGATCACATAGCTCCGGAGACTTATTTTTTTTTTTTTTGCAGTTGGTGAATAAATAAAAGATGATGAGGGATGAAGAGGTCAGGCTCAACCGAAAACACATTTAGGAGAATGATGGGTTTCCATATAAGGTAAGGATGTGAGTGGACGTGATCGGATGCTAATTCGCTTTGAGAAAGAAGACGTCTTCATGTGTGTTGGGAACCATTCGACCAGAGCAAAATGTTTGCATGCAATTATCTGCAGGTTTAAGTCTGACATGCCACACACACCAAAATTTAGTGCCAAATTTACTCAAATGGCTAAATTTCATCTGCACCGCTACGTCTCGTAATACCACTTTGTACCTCAAGAGGCCGACGGTGAGTCACTGTAGTACGCGGAAGTCGCGGCTCTGCTCCGATCTCTCCCCTGAGCTCCTCCCCCGGCGTAGAGAGTCACTGTAGTGTAAAGTACGGCTGAGCCGCAGGGCTTTGACTATAATCATGGAGGTAATTATCTCTCTCCGGAGCTCTTCACCCGGCGACAGCAGGAAAAATGGGACGGCGCACGAGCCCTGAAGTGTTCCATAATATAGCAGCTGCCCAGATCTGCCACGCACCCAAGAGAAGAAACTCATTTTGGTGGCGATGATCTTCTTTCTGTCACGACCCAAAACACTGTGACTATGGTTAAATGGACTGGAGAGTTTCGCCTTCTCGTTCATTCTAAGGAAGTTAGCATTTGCTTGTTTTGGTTGCATGCTGCCCCCTACTGGTTTGGAGTGTTAAACATATGCAGCACCAACAAGTTGCATCTTTAATGATAAACTTTAAAATAAACAAAGCAAGACAATTTTATGAAAGGAAGCTCAACTATAAGAACCTGCATTCCAGGTATTGACAGTATCTGACAGGTAGTTCGAGCTTTCTGAACCGGTGATCAGGTGGCATAACAAAGTTTATAGCCTGTAGTTATAGTTTATAACGGGTGCTTGCTGGGTAATGATCCTTGAATGCTAATGGAGGTGATTGATCTCCCGCGCTGACTTTTACAGCGGAGCCGTGTTGTTATTGGTCCGTCAGAGAACATCCAATGTAGGAGCGAGAGATGAGAACCGTCGATAGCCGAGGGCGGCGGTGCAACGGAGCTGAACGGAGGTGAAGTCAGGGATCAAAGGGGGGGACACATTTAAAACGAAAATAAATAAGATAATCTGAATACAGGGGGGAGTTTGATCCACTTGAAAAGAGATTCTTGTCTTCTGCCGTCACCGCAACTAAATACAAAGCAGAGGAGACACATTCTGAAACCAACATAACGACGCAAACCACTGAGCTAATAGCCTGATATCATACCAGCCATTCCTCGGAGGGGGTGTGTAATAGTTCCCATCCGGCACACTGACAGGGACATTAGGAGGAGAGAGAGTTATGAGATGCTTCGGAGCCTTGCTGGGTGGAGAGAAACATTCTTTGAGTCCTATTGTACGGACGCCACTGCTGATACGAGTGGGAAGACCAAACACACAACACGCTCCCAGAATATCCTGTGGGTGGTTGGAACCATACGAACAAATCACTTTAACGACCGTCATGATGTATATCGAGCTGCTCCCAAACGTAATCAGTTTAATTGTTTTAATATTGTTTCCTGAATCCCACCGTGGTCTCGTTGCTGAGAGAATCCTCCATGTGGATCATCATTTGAAAGGATCAAACAGGCAAGGCGTTCAGCAACGTGACGAATCTTTATACTGCCTCACATGCTCTCAAAGAACTTCCCCCAGCGGAGAAGGTTCATCAGTCACGATCACGTTACACCTGCAGTGAGCCGGCGAGCTCGCTGTGCTAAATCACAGTGTTTATTATTGATACCTCATCGAGACACGATGTGTTGCTCTCCTGCAGAAAGGTTTAACATTTGTATTAGTCTACTGCTCCTTCTTTTTATTCTCCACTTGCTTCGCTGCCAGAAAAGAATAATCTTGTGCCGCCTGCAAAACCACCAGTTTCTCTGCTTTGAACTGCCTCCCTCTTAATCAACTGGACCGTTTTCTCAGCCCCTTGAGGCTCTTGTGCGTCTCCCCTTTTTCAGACGACAACGCCGTACGAGCACACTCGGAGGCCCTTGGAGTTATTCAAACAGAGCAGAGAGTGAGTATATTACTCAATGCTGAGGTTAGTGGTTGGAGATAAACAGCAGAACCACTCCAGAGCCTCAGTGAGGCCTTAAAACTTAAAAACTTCACGGAAAAGAAAAAGCTCTATATAGTGAAATTCCTCTTGTTATCTCTTCCAGGGTGCAGCATCCCTCCTACTGGCTAACAGCTTTAATTCTTGCCTTTCTATTGACTTGTAAGTACTTAGAGGGAGACTAATAGGAGGAGGAGGACATGGAGAGAAGCAGTTGGACACGAGTCAGCTACAGCAGGAAGCCAAACCCCCCCAGCGACCTTGATTTCACTAATATAATTTCATTACCCAGCTTTCTATTTTATTTTATCCCTTACGACCTTAACGTATACATCATGGGAATTAAAGTCTGTACTTCAATCCCATTGAGCGTCCCAGACGTCTGCTTCCCACGAGTCTCCTCGTGTCGACGTGGAACTCTCCTACGATGTATCAGCGGTTCGCATGAAAGGACTCAAAAGGTAATCTGACTTCAAAATCTGCAGGTCGCTGAGTCCTGCAGACAAATATTGACCGTCCACCTAAAAGATCAACTAGATGACGCATGGGGAGTTCGTTCCCATTCATCTGTCATGTCAGATGAATGTGGAGATTAAGATATAAACTCCATGTGGAGCCATCATGGGAAGTGTTTGGTGTTGAGTCGGGTGCAGGTAGACACAGACGGCAGGAACTGAGGAGGGACTGGGAAAGAAGGAAAATAAAAGTTTTGTGCCAGGTTTGTAGAAAATGAAGAAGAAGCAAAAATCAAAGGGGTTTGGCAAAGCATGGCCCGGAGACAAAGACAAATAATCAATGGAACAAAAGGATCTGAGGAAGACTGAGGGGGAACTTAAATACAAACCGAGCTAGTGAGGTAACAAGACACAGGTGAGAGAACACAAGGGGCTGATTGGCCGACGAGACAAAGTGAACAAGGCAGGACGGATGAAACAGGATGAATGCAGACAAGGCAGGGACCTTTCAAAGTAAAACTTCAAACAACGAAAACAAATTATATTTAGTCCAGAAACTGCGGTATCAGAAATACGCCTGGTTGTTTTCAAAAAGGTGAAAGGTGTAATACATACTGAGATATGATTCTGCATCCCACACGAAATGAATTGGACTCGTCTTTGGGCGACAGAGTTTCATTTAAATGGGTCCAGTAGTTCTTATGCTGGAGGTCAAACAACAGATGCAGGTGGAAACATCACCTCCTTGTAAGAGGTCTTTATGTTATCAGCACGTCTGCAGACACTGAAGCCCAGATTTATTTCCCATGTGCGAGGAGGAGGAGGAGGAGGAGGAAGAACTCTTCGAGGCACTGACAGCTCCAACGGACAAACGCCTAGTTTGAATTGCTCAGCGTGATTGATGTTTGTTGGATCAGCTGACAATCATCTGCTGGGCTGCACATGACTTGCAGCACATGTCCTGCATGAGCTAACGCGACGCTTCATTAGCTTATTTCATCTATTCTTCTTCCAAAATGTGCTCACTTTACTATTCAGAGGACGTGTAAACATCCTCATGGAGAGCTCTGGTTGCTTCATGCAAACCTCGTGCAAAACACAAGTTCAGAATAACGGACTTTGTTTCTGGAGAAGTGATCAACTGTGAAGAGCAGAGAAAATCAGGTCAGAGGAGGTGAGAAGGAGCAGATCACTCTTCTCAGGCTCTCATAGAAAGTCACTTTCCAAACGGGTCAATGAGAATCTGATTGCTTTGGTTGTGATGAATGTCTGTGCACCGAGACCAATAAAGGATTTGAGGCGGCGGCAAACACAGCGATCTTCATTGGTGGATGTTTATGTCTCCGCGCTAACGGGCTGAACCGGGAGTGTGAGGTCAAATCCACATCCGGGATGTGTAACATTAATGACAGATCTTAGTCACTTCCGGCACCACAGCTCAGGCTGTAAAGACTGACCGTTACCCACGTTTGTGTCAACAGATGTGTTTGTCTTTCTAATGTTTGCCCTGCCTCTTGTTTGTCTATGTGATCCAGTGCTCTTGTGGATTGAGATCAGCCCTCTCTGTCAACACTGGCAACATTACATGAGAATTGTTTTTCCTGGTCGCGTTGCATTGTAGCTTAAAGAAACTCTGCTGTCTTGATGCGGGGAAAGGGATCATATGTGAGGGTTATGGTACCTCAGTTTCCCTCTCCAGCGATAGTGGGACACTTCAGCAGCCCAGACTACTGAACCTGTCAGGTGCATTAGACAACTCATTCTTTCAGAGTGTTTGAGTACAAATCGCCTGCTAAATTAAGAGATTCACGCATTTCCTTTTTTTTTTACATTTATCCCAGTAAGCTTCATTTATTATTTATATATATTATATATTAATATATAGTAGAAAACAGAGTATGTATGATGAGTATGGAAAGAGAAATGTTTTTCCGTTCTCCCTTGTCTTTCTTCATTAGTTTCCATACTGCCTCGGAACACTGGCACGTGTCATAATCACTTTGGCCTCTAGAGGGCGACGTGACTGGAAGTCATGTAGGCGCCTGATCTCAGATTGAGGAACATTGTTCTCTGTGTTGAAGTCTGTAGATGCAATTAGCTGAACTACGACATCAGACACCCCGTCAGAGATCTGGGCAGTTACAGGACACGTTTTAAAGGAGCTCTCCTTCAGGGGGGGCACGTAATGAGTTGTTAATGTTGCATCCATATCTAAACAAACTCTTAACATCTGTGCGTACGTACGACTCCGTAAAGGTTTGAAGACAGAAGTCGCCTTCTGAACAGGCCAATATTCTTTTCATAGATGAGGAGATGTAGCACGTCACTAGACATTTTGTTTTCCAACATAAACACAGCAGCATCAGTGTAAAAGAAGAACTGTGTCAGCTTCTCTTAACCAACGATAACATGTGATGTTGCCCGGCAGGTCCGAGATCACACATCAAGTGTTATCAAAGACATTACAGCGTGTAACTACAAGTTTCATCATGGCTGAAACTCTTATACTATTGAGTGAGCGATCACCCATTGCCTATGAGGTCAAGGGTTTTTGGCATTTAAGTTTCGATTCATTCATCCCTGTGGGTGCGTGTCCGCAGAGACCTGACACCAGCATCTCACATGAGCGAGGAGTGCTGTGCTGAAGAGAAATCTGCAGCATCGTACATCCTCGATCTCCAACTGAAATGTGAGACAGAATATCTTTCTCTTAATTTAGTTGTGTGTGACATTAAGCGTTGCCTGTGTGTTTTTAAAGACTGTTGACAGGTTGGTGGACGACCGGAGAAATGTAGGTTGGTGTGAAACAATGATCCTGCTCTTATTTACAGTTTCTCACTTCTCTCTCCTCCTCTTGACAATAATTAGCTTAAATATAAGTGACTTCTCTGTCTTTTTTTTCTGTGGGTCTTATGGAGATAAGAAACACGACTCTGATCCGGCTGAGCTAAACAGTTACAGTAGCTGCTCGTGAGACGGACCTTCTGAAGTCCTTCTGAAGTGCTAATCTGCTCTCCTCTCCCAGGTCACCTCGGGGTGACGAGGTCAAACGGCAGCCCGGTGACACCCTCCGCCCTCCGTTCTTCACATGTATCTGCATCTGGGGGATGAACCCCTCCTCTGTTGCTCTTCCTGAGGAGGACAGACGGTGTCTTACTGTACAGCTTGTGCAGCCCATCCATTTATTCTGTTTGGTTCTGGGCTTTATTAATAACATTGACTTGACAAGTATGAATAACTCAGCCATAATTAAATATTTCGGGTGGTGCAGGTGGTGTTTCTCCACTTCATGTGGGAGGAGCATTCAAGGACACGACATGCTATTACAGCTAACAGCGCTTTTTCTTTTCCGGCGAATACTCATCATTTTTTAATTTCCCCCTCTTTAGTTTCAGAAAATAAATGATTGTGTGATAATTGGTTCGTCTCTGAATTCATGATATGAATACATACACGGCATCAGCTGTGTGGCTGAGATGAGCTGAGAACAGTTTCCCTTTCACATTCACTGCTATAATAAGAAGCAGTCTGAAGTGTGAGGAACGTACCGCAGTGGTCATGAATACTGTAGTTTATATTGTTGGATCCAGAATAAAGTGAATGTGGATGAGTGGCTTGTCCTCAGAGGACGGAGACTGATCCATCACAGGCTCTACATCATCCCGTGGGCGACATATATCACAGCTTATATGGAAGTTATCATTGTCAATGTACCCTTGGAGGGAAGGGCGGGGTGTGTGTGTGTGTGTGTGTGTGTGTTAAACTCATAGGATGTTATAGAATCATCAGACCTCCTGAGATCTTCAGGTGCTCCGTGTCGGCCATCTGTGGCCTTGAAGGCACATTGGAGAGATTGGAAACGCTTCATCTATCTTTTTGTGTTTTGCTGAGCGCGACTCAATTCGAAGGCGGTTAACTTCAATTAAGATTAGCTGCTAATGTGCTGCTTATGTGTGTTTGCCAAAAACGATTCGGTTTCCCTGCCAGAGAATGATAATCTGCTTTCTTCTAGGTTTTTCTCCCTAAGAGGAAGCAAATTAAGATTTCCCAGTAAATAGATGCACGGAATGTCTCCTATTCATTATTCATGTTGTTTTCTCGGCGCTCTCGGCTTGTGTGTTGCTTCTGTTTGGTTGCTTTGCAGGTGACAGAAATTAGCGACAGAATGACTTAACATGAGGCGTTTCATCCGGCTAATGACCCGACATTATCGTTATGATGCTGCTAATGACTCCATTACACAATCACACGTCTTTATTAATTAGAAAACCATGTAAACATTCTTTTTTTTCAACTACAGAGTTGTATTATGTGTGTTATTATATTTTTCACTTAATGCATATTCATTGCTTATCAACCAAATCAGTTGTGTCCTCATTAAAATGCAAATTTAAGCAGCTAGAATTTAATGAGAATTTCGACCTTATCAGGGTCAGCGAGGAGGGAAGACAATTTGTTTTACAAGGCTCCTCTGAAAATCCAAGGCACTAGTTCCTCTTACAAAAACTAAAGAAACCCTCTTCACAGAGAGGCGACATGATACCCTGACAGGGAAGGTTTGAGTCTCTTCTGTAACAGAAGGTTTCGAGCTACAAGGTCACACGGATGTGTGTCATCGATCAGGTGATTGATCAGATCGAGTCCACTGTGGGGGGGTTGGGGGGGGGGGGGGGTCTGCCCACTTGTGTGTCTCTCTACATTCTTAAAGTGCACAGATCTCCCTCGCCACCTCCGTCATCTCAGGCCTTCCGTGTGTTTTGTGTCACAAGGTTGAGACGCGAACAAAGTGAGTATTTACTGTCTGAGCTGTCTGCAGAAGCTGCTGTCAGTCAGCCTGTCTGGCACGCTGGTATAAAGGATAATTGCAAGGATTAATGGCTGATTCACGGGGTCACACACCCATTCACGGCAGAGGCTGCCATGCAAGGTGCCAAGAAGGAGCAATTAGGGGTTAAGTTACCACTCGAACACAAGACAGCGACTCTGCCTCCTTAGCGGTGCCGCGCCTCGGAGGGATGATGGGACCTCGTGCTGGTGAACATGAAACACGCAGGACGACACGTTGCTGCAATCAGAGTCTCACTAAAGTCTAATTACCAAGGGTGATGTGGTTCGATCCCCGGCTCCCCCATTGACCTTAACCAAGAATCCTTATTGGCTCCTGATGAGCTCGTTGGCGTCTTGCACGGCAGCCGTCAGTGTGAGTGTGAGTGTGAGGGCTCCATCCACCACAGAGCATTTACCCTTCCAATATTAAGTTCTTCTACTTGTAAAGTTAGTTAAGCAAACACTGAAATTCAGTTCATAAGAAGGACGAAATTAAAAATCTCCTCCCGGTAAAAGCCACCTCAGAAGGTGTCTGTGTGGCTGCTGATAAAATCATGTGAAGGGAAATTAATTAACTTCCTCCGACCCGGCAACAGCAGCAAAGTAAGACCAATAAATGCTCAGCGGAGTTGAACTTCCGTGTGGGTTCGGTGTTCAATCACACTCATCATCAGCTCGTATCTGTCCAATCAATCCACTTTGTTTGGGGGGGGTTTAGCTTTGTAGAGGATTTTGTCACGGATGATGGAGCCCCTTCCAATTTGGCCTCACATCATCCACAATCGGATGACGGAGGAGTCAGTGGTACCCAGCAGCTCTTCCCCCGATTCCCGCTGTGAAAGATTGCAGCCACAAATCCAATCTAGGACATCTTTTGTCCACTTTTATCTGTGTTGGAAAAAACTTGAGTAACGTCTCTTTTATGAGGTGCTCAATCAATGTGGCCAAAGAAAAGGTGGATGACAGTTTTCTACTTGCTTTGGGGAAGTTTTCTTTAAATGGCTGATATATATACGGAGCTTGTTGTTGGAGGAAACCTCGTCCGACATGCCGGCGTCGTTCTACCATCGGGAAGCGTGAGGTGACTGAAGCCGAGACACCGGAGAGCTGACGAAACAAAGACACTGCAGCTGTGAGCCAACTCACTCTGCTAGTCTGCAGGGCGAAGTTAGCCAAGCCAACCTGGATTTTATCGGATCGCCGAGCTGCCAAAGGCCTGAAAGTGATTCAACTGAAGGGAAAACAGCCTTTAATTGTTGTCACAAGAAGCAAGTTTGGACTGTTGTCTGTATATAAATATTCATTCCTACACAGGATGTAGAAACGGAAGTACAGAAGTGTAATGAAAGGGTACTTTGGTAAAAACTAATTTGATGATGCCTTCAAGATGATGCAATCAGGATGCAATTCATGCAAAAGGTTTAGCAATCTACATCTCTCGTATAGAGAGAGAGAGAGAGATGCTCAGAGGAGAGGCCGAGAAAAAGACTCGTTCTTACGATATTAAATCTGAATGAAAGAATTACAATCATTTGCCAAGACAAGTATGAACATAAAAAAAATTGCTCGGTCTCTCCTCCAAATTTTCAGAGTAAGGAAGTGTTTTCTTTTCGAGCAAACGAGCAGCATCAGCAGGGCGATTTTCCAGCGGGATAATAAATCACCGATCCCCTTGAGGCAGACAAACGCGGCACATGTGATGGATAGCCAAGCTGTTAAAATGTGAAGACGTGCAGTAAGGAAGGGACACAACGCAGCGCCTCGGTCCACGCCAGGAGGCGCTTTGCCAATATGAATCCACCGAGTTATTATGGAAAATAATTTAAAGCTGCGTCGCTGAGGGGAAAGACGAGTAGAAGGAAATGTACTCCGAATATGTTGGAGTGCGCAGTTGGCGGCATTTAAAGGCCAACTGTGGGTAAACAACGTGTTTGACTGAGAAAACAAACCGGAGAGCAAATGAACAAAAAAAAAAGCTGGATGACATGAATATGACAAAAGAGGATGCGGAGGACGAACACAGGTAACTAACGAGCCTTGACATCGGCGAGTTCAAGGTAAGAGGAGAAATATAAGCACATAAAAAAGAAGTCATGCTCTCGAATGGACTGAGGTGATTATATGGTTGTAACATCCGGCTGAGCCGGTGGGAGGCGGCGGCGCAGGCGGGGAACGTCTCTTCTTCTGGGTTAAATTGTCTGTGACTGCTTTGCGTGTCCATCATTTCCCTCCACGGTCTAATTACAGCCGGTTCCGCCCGGCTACACCGCGCTCCATCTCTCTCCTCAGCGCAGAGTGATGCTGACGGACGTTTGTGCAGAGACACCGAGAAGAGGAGTTAAAGTCGGGTATAATTGCATGTTTTTGGAATATGCGGGTGGATTTTGTTTGTTTTTCTCTCTTTGCATCGTCAAACTTGATCCACCTGGCCGACTTGGATTGGAAACTTTAACTTCAGAATCTCCAATAAGTTGGTTTCTATTAAGTTTAGCGGGCATGAAGCCTTTCTAGTGATAAATAAAGGTTATTTGCATGGCAGCTTTTCACAGTAAATCACATAGTGCATTTCATTATAAAGAAACATTCACCAACACTTGCTGTACAGTTTATCCTGCTGCAGGGTCGTGTTGGGTGCTGCAGCCAATCACAGCCGACCCCGGGTGACACCCTGGGTGACACCCTGGACAATCAGCGGGCTCTTAGAGGCAGACAACCATCCACAACCACAGTGGCACCTGTGGACTGCACTTAGAGCCTCCAATCAAACTGACTGCATGTTTTTGGTGTGTGTGTGTGGGAGGAAATCAGAGTACCCGGAGGAAACCCCACGCAGCCACGAGGAGAACATACAAACTATATTAAAAATAGCAATGACAACAATCAGAATAGGGGAGTGGTGGGTTGAAATCATGCAGAACAGTCTGCACTGAGCTGTACGTGTTAACAACGGGTTAATATTACACCTCCAGTGAGTATCACGATCCCACGAGCTTCCCTGGCGTGGAGCTGAACTTTCCGAATCACGACTCTGCTTCAAACTTCTGCAGCTCCCTGAAAACATTTCTTGAGATGTAACAGAGCTGCTTCCATGACACGTCCCTGCTTCAACTATCTAATGACAGACGGGGGATAATTAATGTGACAGAAGCTAAATAATAGAACTGTGAGGCTCGTTTCATCAACCACAGATTCGCTCCTTCAACTCATTTTGTTATATTATCACCCCTGAAAGCCGTCGCACAAGCTGTCATTCAGAATATCTGGCAACGGGTTCACAAATATATCACCCGTGTTTGAAGTTACCGGACAAACAAAAGAAACGAAGATCCCCCGGCGCTGTCTTCAGGTGTTGAAACATATTCAAAGAACCTACGGAGCCGTCGGACAGCAGCTGAGAACTGCCGGCACAAATCCACACATGCAAACACCGTGCAGAATAATTGGTCATTAAAACGGCTTATTATATTCCAACGTAATGGGATGACACACAGAGTATATGTGACTGCTCATTAGGAAGATAAAAAGTATTTATTTTTGGTCAAATATAAAAAAGCCTCGTCCCCTCCGTTGAAGGACGAGCGACCCCCCGTCACAATCCGAGGTTTGCAGTCGCTCCAACATCACAGAGGTTCTGAAAATCAGGCTTCAAAAATGATAATCAAGTCATTAATAATACAAGAAATCATGCAGCAGCGGTTGACAGCGTTTTAGATTGAAGTAACAGCAACTTTGAACCTCTTCTCTTCCCAGCTCGTCAAATCCAGAAGTCACAGCCCTCGGCGTCTGATACCGACGCACCCTGACACCCGGGTACCCTGACGCTGAGCTGCCTACTAACTTCAATGGAAGTGCTCACCTGCTACTGACCCCCGTTGTACCCCCGCACCAGTAATATATATATTTATAAACTTAATCATCACATATCTTCAGTCAGAATAAATACGTATATATCACATCACATGGAGGACGATGTGCTTGTAGCCTGTCGTAGCCGTCCGTCGGAGAAGTTAACTTTAAGTCACAGGAAGCAGTTAAATGAGAGAGAGAGAGACGGCAGCTCAGAGTTCCACCTATAGGAAGGAAAGCCGAGGTTGACGGCTCAGCACTGACCCCCTGTAACACTCCGCCGAGTTCCAGCACTCCCGGGCACTCAGGGAGAACCGCTGAGGACTTCCCCAACCGGGAGTCTTCACTTCACTTCACGGTGTCAGATCAAATTCAGATCGAGACCTAAATGAAAAGCTTCTCTTATGAAGGAGAAGCTCCATTAAGGACGACAGCTCTTCCTCTGGGGACGTCCGTCATCCCAGTCAGAGCTGGAGAAAAGCAGCGGCTTACATGCACTGTATTGAAAGGAAATACTACTTAATACCACGATATGTCTGATATTACAGTCCTGTATTACAGTTTCTCAGCTGACGGTTGCTCTTTTCTTCCCTCCCCTGATTCATTGCAGAAGCAGTGCGAGGGAAGCATGTATTTAAGGTGTTGAGGACAGGCTGCGATAACATTTCATGCACAGGATGAAATAACGGTCCAACTGTGGGAGGTGAGACAACAGAATCAAGTAAGCATTTTATAACCGGAGCTCCTCGCCAAGTGAAATACTGCCATGTGAGACATTTATTGCTGCGAATCCTAAATTATCCATGGCGCCGTTTGGAAGTCAGATTTCCGGGGCCTGTGTGGACGAGCGGGTGTTTTACAGCCTCCACTTCAGGACTCACGTGTTGGATGAGGTGATGCTGCACAGCACATACCACCTGTATTAAGTTTGTGAACAAGCAAATGACGTTCTATTTACAGCTGCGAGGGTCAGGTGTCCGTTACACCGTCGTCCTGGTGCTGTGACAGAGGCCACAACCTTCTACTGATGGTAGCAAACCTCAACTTGGTTTGAGAAACATCTCGGCTTGGTCCTTAGTTACGCCGAGTCTTAGACTGAAGAGCAAAGACCCTACTGACCGACCTTCTATCACATTCAACTCCACATCCATCTACGATCTAACGATCTGTCTAGAGACAAAAGGTCCAAACCAAACAGTTAAATACAATTTCAGGCTCCGTAGTTTCTCAGATTAGGTGTCATGTTGAGGACATGACCTCCGAGTCTAGGTGGGTCTAACAATCCATCATGTACCGGAAAAAGATAAAAAAAATTGGATCAACTTAAAGGGAAACTCCATGTCAACTCCACAATACTTCCACACGTTGCTTTTACTCGAGACAGATGTCTGTCAGGGATCTCACGCTGCAACTTTTCAGCACTCAGTGAGTTTAATTCCCTCCCCTGTGTCGTTCTCCCTCTCGTACCCGCCATGCGCCCTGTGGTACAAGTCACGAGGACCATCACTCCAAGACAGATGGCAAGAGAATTCATTAACTACGCAATGCGACTGTGCGACAGCCATTTGGACAGAAGACAAGAGCATCTTTCACACAGTTCTCGCTCTCCTGCTCTTAACTCTCTCCCCATAAGCCCACACACTGTCTCCCATTAGCCTCCCTCCATCACTTTCTTTTGTTCACTTTTTTTTGGAACCATCACGGATGTATGACTTTAGTCTCCTCTTGATCCGCCCCCGGGGGCGTGCCCCCTTCTCTTCTGATATCTCGCACCTTTAAACCTTTTAAACATTTGATTGAAGACATGCAGAGATTAGGAATGAAAGACGTTCTGAAGTCGCTCTGCACAATCATTCCTGTCGATTTGATCGGAGCAGCCGGGTGCACGTCTACATCATCAGGAGCTTTAAATACATAAAAGTGTTCATCATTCTTCTCCACTGCATCTTCACAAGGACAAAGTCACGGTTCAGTCGGCCCAGTCGATCCATTGGCTTTTGCATTAAGATGCTCCGGTGAAGCCATTACACCGTGTCAGACTGGCTTTTCTCCGTCAACGACTACACGCAGAGGCGGTGATCAGAATTCACATCAGATCAAATCTATGTCGCTGTCGGTGGCAGCGGCAGCAGAATCAGCTTGATAG
This sequence comes from Macroramphosus scolopax, assembly GCA_901007825.1. Lineage (NCBI taxonomy): Eukaryota > Metazoa > Chordata > Actinopteri > Syngnathiformes > Centriscidae > Macroramphosus > Macroramphosus scolopax. Next base: position 100,059 of record CAAKHC010004223.1, on the reverse strand, counting down.
CATTCATTGCCGCCTGCCGCGGCTGCCGGTCGCACTGAAACCAGAGATTTTCTATGGTATCGGGGTCCAGCTGTGTGGAGGAATACATGGCTGTGAGAGCGAGGCGAACACAAACCAATACAACCCGGGACAACAAATCAACACAGAAATCCATTAGGCAGTGAGCCGCACAGCTTGTTTCATTGATTTGGTTTGAGTGTGAGAACTTTGTTGTGTGTTTTCTAAAGGTGAGCGGATGGAAAACACCTTCATCGGGCCGAACGTCGCCCTCGCACCTCCACAAATACTTTGACAGGAGCTGCACAGGAAGATGTTTCACTTCCGTTTCAGATCTGCGGGTGTAGAGAAAAGAAATGTGCACGATGCCAGGACCTCTGGCTTTCCTTCTACACGGAGCACGACAAGACTAACAAGCATTTGATTTTCATCAGCAGATGAGTGGAAGCCCCGGCGAGTTCATCGGCTTTTCAAACGTGAGTCATCATCATTTCAAATACAAAGCCATCACTGACGCAGTAGACATTCAAGGCCTCGAAAAGTTGAAGAGGACGAACAGCATTTGTTTTTCTATTGTCTATAAGATGCAGGTCAGTTGTCTATTAGCAGGATCACACAACTGGGAGGATTTCTGCACAACTTGTTGGAGGAGTGCAGCATGTGACAGCAAGGAGGAAAAAATATGTTTTACACATCAACAAAACAGCTTTTATTTTTCTAAATCAGCAACGATGTGCCCGACTGTCAACACCACCACACCAAAACTAACCGCTCCTGAGTGGACCTCCAGACGGAGGCTCACGACACCTCCGGCCGTTAAAGACAACACTGACACATCCGGCAACTTCCTGGATGAACACTAGTAACTCTGCAAAGCGAAGTAGAGACACACGTCCGTGCACAGCACAGCCTTCGCTGTGGGCGGTGATTTCGTCAGACGATTGTTCAGCAGGACTTTGGTGGTGCGGAGCAGCACCCTGGAAGTGACTGCATGTAGTGTTATATATATAATAGGAGGGCTGTTGGTCTCTGAGTGCACTTATCATTTTGTATTAGGTCCTGCGTATGAGAGCGTTAGACCTGCAATGGGAGGCTGCACGGACCAAACATCATCAAAGTCAGGGAGCAGAAGAAAAATCTATTTGTGGTTCCATTCATGGAAAATCTCCATGTTTGTATTTTACAGCTGCACGCTCCTTAAAAACCCTCTCCAGCTGCACTCCTCCATCACTCTGAAAACGTTTCCTCTCAATAGCTTTGGCTTCCTCATCACACTGCAGTGTCCCTCAGTGTTGGATGCTGACCAACACCACCGCTCCAGCCCTTTAATGCTGATGGAAGACTTTCTGTGCCGTCTGCCAGCCGTGTGGATTTGCAAGTGTGTATGCGAGTGCCACTGTAAGGTTATTTCTGACTTAATAGGGCGTCCTGTGCACTGCTGTGTTAAAAGCAGGAGCAAGACAGAGGAGGAACAGCACCAAGCAGGGAAACATATCACACATGGAAGTTGAGAGAGAACTGCTGGAAAATAATGATCTTTCTTTCTTTCTTTCTTTTTTTAAACCCGCTGCCAGTCCTCAAAATAATGATGGGTAGAAATATCATGGGAGGTCGGGGCCCACCTGTCCAAATCCTCATGGATGAGACTTAATCCCCACTTCTATTTAAATCTCACCTTTCAAATCAAATCACCTGAGCACCTCTAGAAGAGCTGAGCTCCATCGGTAGAGGTGATTTTTTTAATCCCACTAGTGCTAGCAGACCTCAGCCAGCTCGAGCTGACCTCCGTCTAACTGGAGGAAAATGTTGAAGAGAAGACATGTTTGACTGGGCATAAAAAAATCCACTTTAACACAACGTTAGCCTCTGCGAGGCGGCGCTGGCCTGTGAATCTTGTTGAACGGACTCCTGATCTGTTGGGTTTAGTATTTTGGTGGAGTTGTGCTGGCTCGCTCCCTGCGGTGAAGTCTGTGACCAGCATAAGCATCCCCAGGGGAGATCAACCCACCCATCTCGAGAGCTTTCCGGTTCCCCCAAAAGAGAAAAGGACTGAATGGAGTGTCATTAATCACCAGACAGGGTGGTGGTCTCGGCTCCAGTAATTCACAGAGGAAACGGTCGGGAGCGTCGCTGCGCCGCACAAATCACTCCGGCAGTTAGTTCAGCTGATGGACAAGGAGGACGTCAGGGTTGAATGTTCTGGAGGATCGAACAGGGAAATGTACATAAGAAGTGACGCTCCATTAAAGTCACAGTGTCTGCATGTGATCAGACCTCAGAGAGGGGGGGGGGGGGGGGGGGGGTCTCCCCCCCCCCCCC